>CM065782.1:1747460-1894587 GCA_033296515.1 Macrochelys suwanniensis
TTCCCGGGGGGGGGGGGAGTGTCCGTGTGTCTGTCCCGGGGGGGGGGGGGGGTGTCCGTGTGTCTGTCCCGGGGGGGGGGGGGAGTGTCCGTGTGTCTGTCCCGGGGGGGGGGGGGGGGTGTCCGTGTGTCTGTCCCGGGGGGGGGAGTGTCCGTGTGTCTGTCCCGGGGGGGGGGTGTCCGTGTGTCTGTCCCCGGGGGGGGGGGGAGTGTCCGTGTGTCTGTCCCGGGGGGGGGGGGGGTGTCCGTGTGTCTGTCCCGGGGGGGGGGGAGTGTCCGTGTGTCTGTCCCGGGGGGGGGGGGGGGGGTGTCCGTGTGTCTGTCCCGGGGGGGGAGTGTCCGTGTGTCTGTCCGGGGGGGAGGTCCGTGTGTCTGTCCCGGGGGGGGGGAGAGTGTCCGTGTGTCTGTCCCGGGGGGGGAGTGTCCGTGTGTCTGTCCCGGGGGTGGCTCCCGGCCCGCGGGTGCCCCCAGCTCCGCCCCGCCCGGGGATCAGGTGACGGGGCGCTGGAATTTGACACCCGAAGCGGCCGGGCGAGGAGGATGGAGCCGGCTCCTGCCTCCCAGAGGCCGCCCGCGAGCCCCGCCGGCAGCCGCAGGTCCGAGCCCGCCCGCCCGGCCGCGGAGCCGCTTCGCCCCGCTCGGTGAGTCCCGGCCCGGCCCGGCCCGGCGTTGCCCCCGCCCCGCGCCCGTGGGTGAAGCCCGGCCCGGCTCGGCTCGGCCCCGGTCCCACCTGCCGGCTCTGGGCGGGGGCGAGCCCCGGCTCTAACCCCGCCTCTCCCGCGCAGGGCGGCGCAGGCAGCGCCGGGCACCTGCCCCCCGGGGCGCGCCATGCGGACAACGTGAGCCGGTCCGGCGGGGAGCCCCGGAGCCCGGCCATGGCCCCCGGGGCCGGCTGAGCGCCCGAGCACCACAGCCCAGAGGTACCGGGGGGGTCGGGCTGTCCGGGGGGGGTCGGTCTGTCCCGGGGGGGTCGGTCTGTGTGTCCGGGGGGGTCGGGCTGTCCCGGGGGGGTCGGGCTGTCCCGGGGGGGTCGGTCGGGCTGTCCCGGGGGGGTCGGTCTGTGTGTCCGGGGGGTCGGGCTGTCCCGGGGGGGTCGGTCTGTGTGTCCGGGGGGGTCGGGCTGTCCCGGGGGGGTCGGTCTGTGTGTCCGGGGGGGTCGGTCTGTCCCGGGGGGTCGGTCGGGCTGTCCCGGGGGGGTCGGTCGGTCTGTCCCGGGGGGGTCGGTCTGTCCCGGGGGGGTCGGTCGGGCTGTCCCGGGGGGGTCGGTCGGGCTGTCCCGGGGGGGTCGGTCTGTGTGTCCGGGGGGGTCGGTCTGTGTGTCCGGGGGGGTCGGTCGGGCTGTCCCGGGGGGGTCGGTCGGCTGTCCCGGGGGGGTCGGTCTGTGTGTCCGGGGGGGTCGGTCGGGCTGTCCCGGGGGGGTCGGTCGGGCTGTCCCGGGGGGGTCGGTCTGTGTGTCCGGGGGGGTCGGTCTGTGTGTCCGGGGGGGTCGGTCTGTCCGGGGGGGTCGGTCGGTCTGTCCCGGGGGGGTCGGTCGGGCTGTCCCGGGGGGGTCGGTCTGTGTGTCCGGGGGGGTCGGTCTGTCCCGGGGGGGTCGGTCGGGCTGTCCGGGGGTGGGGCTGGGTCTGTGCCCCGGTGCCGGGCCCCCCGGTGATTTTGTCTCTCTGGCGGCCGCAGGGAGCGGACTCGATGCCCGCCAGGGACCGGTGCCTGGGGCCAGCGGGAGGCGCGTCCCAGCCGCGACCCCCCGGAGCATGGTCCGCAGGCTCCCGGCGCGCAGGGTGAGTGGAGCGGGGCCCGGCGGGGGGGGGCGGAGGTTTCCCGGGGCGTGGGGGAGCCGATTCCCAGACTGCCCCTCCCCGGCAGCAAACGTGGGGTTGCTGTGGTAGGGTCACTCCCCGGCGGGGGCCAGGGGGGGTTGCTGTGTTAGGGTCACTCCCTGGCGGGGGGGGGGGGGTTGCTGTGGTAGGGTCACTCCCCGGCGGGGGCCGGGGGGGGTTGCTGTGGGAGGGTCACTCCTGGCGGGGCCAGGGGGGGTTGCTGTGGTAGGGGTCACTCCCCGGCGGGTCCAGGGGGGGTTGCTGTGGTAGGGTCACTCCCTGGCGGGGGCCGGGGGGGTTGCTGTGGTAGGGTCACTCCCTGGCGGGGGCCGGGGGGGGTTGCTGTGGTAGGGTCACTCCCTGGCGGGGGCGGGGGGGGTTGCTGTGGTAGGGTCACTCCCCGGCGGGGGCCGGGGGGGTTGCTGTGGTAGGGTCACTCCCCGGCGGGGGGGTGTGGTAGGGTCGCCCGGCGGGGCCGGGGGGGGTTGCTGTGGTAGGGTCACTCCCTGGCGGGGGCCAGGGGGGGTTGCTGTGGTAGGGTCACTCCCTGGCGGGTCCAGGGGGGGTTGCTGTGGGAGGGTCACTCCCCGGCGGGTCCAGGGGGGGTTGCTGTGGTAGGGTCACTCCCCGGCGGGTCCAGGGGGGGGTTGCTGTGGTAGGGTCACTCCCTGGCGGGGGCCGGGGGGGGTTGCTGTGGTAGGGTCACTCCCTGGCGGGGGCCGGGGGGGGTTGCTGTGGTAGGGTCACTCCCTGGCGGGGGGGGGGGGGGGGTTGCTGTGGTAGGGTCACTCCCTGGCGGGGGCCGGGGGGGGTTGCTGTGGTAGGGTCACTCCCCGGCGGGGGCCAGGGGGGGTTGCTGTGGTAGGGTCACTCCCTGGCGGGGGCCGGGGGGGGGTTGCTGTGGTAGGGTCACTCCCGGCGGGGGCCGGGGGGGGTTGCTGTGGTAGGGTCACTCCCCGGCGGGGGCCGGGGGGGGTTGCTGTGGTAGGGTCACTCCCTGGCGGGGGGGTGTGGTAGGGTCGCCGGCGGGCCGGGGGGGGTTCCTGTGGTAGGGTCACTCCCTGGCGGGGGCCAGGGGGGGTTGCTGTGGTAGGGTCACTCCCCGGCGGGGGCCGGGGGGGTTGCTGTGGTAGGGTCACTCCCGGCGGGGGCCGGGGGGGGTTGCTGTGGGAGGGTCACTCCCCGGCGGGGGGGTGTGGTAGGGTCGCCCGCGGGGCCGGGGGGGTTCCTGTGGTAGGGTCACTCCCTGGCGGGGGCCAGGGGGGGTTGCTGTGGTAGGGTCACTCCCCGGCGGGGGCCGGGGGGGGTTGCTGTGGTAGGTCACTCCCCGGCGGGGGCCGGGGGGGGTTGCTGTGGGAGGGTCACTCCCCGGCGGGTCCAGGGGGGGGTTGCTGTGGGAGGGTCACTCCCCGGCGGGTCAGGGGGGGTTGCTGTGGTAGGGTCACTCCCTGGCGGGGGCCGGGGGGGTTGCTGTGGTAGGGTCACTCCCTGGCGGGGGCCGGGGGGGGTTGCTGTGGTAGGGTCACTCCCTGGCGGGGGCCGGGGGGGGTTGCTGTGGTAGGGTCACTCCCCGGCGGGGCCGGGGGGGGTTGCTGTGGTAGGGTCACTCCCCGGCGGGGGCCGGGGGGGGTTGCTGTGGTAGGGTCACTCCCCGGCGGGGGGGTGTGGTAGGGTCGCCGCGGGGCCGGGGGGGGTTGCTGTGGTAGGGTCACTCCCTGGCGGGGGCCAGGGGGGGTTGCTGTGGTAGGGTCACTCCTGGCGGGTCCAGGGGGGGTTGCTGTGGGAGGGTCACTCCCGGCGGGTCCAGGGGGGGTTGCTGTGGTAGGGTCACTCCCCGGCGGGTCCGGGGGGGGTTGCTGTGGTAGGGTCACTCCCTGGCGGGGGGGGGGGGTTGCTGTGGTAGGGTCACTCCCCGGCGGGGGGGGGGGGGGGTTGCTGTGGTAGGGTCACTCCCCGGCGGGGGCCAGGGGGGGTTCCTGTGGTAGGGTCACTCCCGGCGGGTGGGGGGGGGGTTGCTGTGGTAGGGTCACTCCCTGGCTGGGGCCGGGGGGGGTTGCTGTGGTAGGGTCGCCCGGCGGGGCCGGGGGGGGTTGCTGTGGTAGGGTCACTCCCTGGCGGGGGCCGGGGGGGGTTGCTGTGGTAGGGTCACTCCCTGGCGGGGGCCGGGGGGGGTTGCTGTGGTAGGGTCACTCCCTGGCGGGGGCCGGGGGGGGTTGCTGTGGTAGGGTCACTCCCCGGCGGGGGCCGGGGGGGGTTGCTGTGGTAGGGTCACTTCCCCGGCGGGGGGGTGGTGGTAGGGTCACCGGCGCGGGCCGGGGGGGTTGCTGTGGTAGGGTCACTCCCTGGCGGGGGCCAGGGGGGGTTGCTGTGGTAGGGTCACTCCCTGGCGGGTCCAGGGGGGGTGCTGTGGGAGGGTCACTCCCCGGCGGGTCCAGGGGGGTTGCTGTGGGAGGGTCACTCCCCGGCGGGTCCAGGGGGGGTTGCTGTGGTAGGGTCACTCCCTGGCGGGGGCCAGGGGGGTTGCTGTGGTAGGGTCACTCCCCGGCGGGTCCAGGGGGGGTTGCTGTGGTAGGGTCACTCCCCGGCGGGTCCAGGGGGGGGTTGCTGTGGTAGGGTCACTCCCTGGCGGGGGCCGGGGGGGGTTGCTGTGGTAGGGTCACTCCCTGGCGGGGGCCGGGGGGGGTTGCTGTGGTAGGTCACTCCCCGGCGGGGGCCGGGGGGGGGTTGCTGTGGTAGGGTCACTCCCCCGGCGGGGGCCGGGGGGGGTTGCTGTGGTAGGGTCACTCCCCGGCGGGGGCCGGGGGGGGTTGCTGTGGTAGGGTCACTCCCCGGCGGGGGCCAGGGGGGTTGCTGTGGTAGGGTCACTCCCCGGCGGGGGCCGGGGGGGGTTGCTGTGGTAGGGTCACTCCCCGGCGGGGGGCCGGGGGGGGTTGCTGTGGGAGGGTCACTCCCCGGCGGGTCCAGGGGGGGTTGCTGTGGGAGGGTCACTCCCCGGCGGGTCCAGGGGGGGTTGCTGTGGTAGGGTCACTCCCTGGCGGGGGCCAGGGGGGGTTGCTGTGGTAGGGTCACTCCCCGGCGGGTCCAGGGGGGGTTGCTGTGGTAGGGTCACTCCCCGGCGGGTCCAGGGGGGGTTGCTGTGGTAGGGTCACTCCCTGGCGGGGGCCGGGGGGGGTTCTGTGGTAGGGTCACTCCCTGGCGGGGGCCGGGGGGGTTGCTGTGGTAGGGTCACTCCCTGGCGGGGGCCGGGGGGGGTTGCTGTGGTAGGGTCACTCCCGGCGGGGGCCGGGGGGGGGTTGCTGTGGTAGGGTCACTCCCCGGCGGGGGGGTGTGGTAGGGTCGCCCGGCGGGGCCGGGGGGGGTTGCTGTGGTAGGGTCACTCCCTGGCGGGGGCCAGGGGGGGTTGCTGTGGTAGGGTCACTCCCTGGCGGGGTCCAGGGGGGGTTGCTGTGGGAGGGTCACTCCCCGGCGGGTCCAGGGGGGGTTGCTGTGGTAGGGTCACTCCCCGGCGGGTCAGGGGGGTTGCTGTGGTAGGGTCACTCCCTGGCGGGGGCCGGGGGGGGTTGCTGTGGTAGGGTCACTCCCTGGCGGGGGCCGGGGGGGGTTGCTGTGGTAGGGTCACTCCCTGGCGGGGCCAGGGGGGGTTGCTGTGGTAGGGTCACTCCCTGGCGGGGGCCAGGGGGGGTTGCTGTGGGTAGGGTCACTCCCCGGCGGGGGCCGGGGGGGGGTTGCTGTGGTAGGGTCACTCCCTGGCGGGGCCAGGGGGGGTTGCTGTGGTAGGGTCACTCCCCGGCGGGTCCAGGGGGGGTTGCTGTGGTAGGGTCACTCCCTGGCGGGGGCCGGGGGGGGGTTGCTGTGGTAGGGTCACTCCCTGGCGGGGGCCGGGGGGGGGTTGCTGTGGTAGGGTCACTCCCTGGCGGGGGCCAGGGGGGGTTGCTGTGGTAGGGTCACTCCCTGGCGGGGGCCAGGGGGGGTTGCTGTGGTAGGGTCACTCCCCATCAGGGGGGGTTGCTGTGGTAGGGTCACTCCCTGGCGGGGGCCAGGGGGGGTTGCTGTGGTAGGGTCACTCCCCGGCGGGGGCCGGGGGGGGTTGCTGTGGTAGGGTCACTCCCTGGCGGGGGCCAGGGGGGTTTGCTGTGGTAGGGTCACTCCTGGCGGGGGCCAGGGGGGGTTGCTGTGGTAGGGTCACTCCCTGGCGGGGGCCAGGGGGGGTTGCTGTGGTAGGGTCACTCCCCATCAGGGGGGTTTGCTGTGGTAGGGTCACTCCCCGGCGGGGGCCGGGGGGGGTTGCTGTGGTAGGGTCACTCCCTGGCGGGGCCAGGGGGGGTTGCTGTGGTAGGGTCACTCCCTGGCGGGGCCAGGGGGGGTTGCTGTGGTAGGGTCACTCTGCTGCGCAGGGGTGGGGTTGTGAGAGGGTCACTCCCCGGTGGCGGGGGGGGTTGCTGTGGTAGGGTCACTCCCCGGCGGGGGCGGGGGGGGTTGTGGGAGGGTCACTGTGTCCAGCCTGCCCTGGGCTCTGCGCAGGGGAGGGGGGCCCCCGAGGTGGGTCACTCTGGGGCCGCCCCCAGTCAAGGCCCACGTGGCCCCACACGCTGGACCGAGCTGAGCCCAGCCAGGCCGGGCTAATCCCCTGTTTAGCTGCTGGCAGCTGCCCAGATTAGCTCCCGGCAGGGGCCTCCCTCCTCCGCTCCCTGGGGCCGCGCAGCCGGGCGCCCCAAGGCCTCGTCCCCCGCTACAGTGCGTCTCCTTCCCAGCGCTCGGGGCAGCCTGGGGCTCCGCCGGGCAGGCGGAGCCCCGCTGGGACCCCCTAGGGCAGGGCACTTCCTTCCCCTGCCCAAGGGGTGGGTGGTGGCCTGGCCCGGGATCTGTGGGGCCGGTGTGTCCCCGTGTCTCAGCGCTGGGCCCCGAGGCAGTGCTGGTATTGCTCTCCCAGAGCGAGCCGCCGACCCCCAGCCGGCGGATTGCGGGGCGAGAGGAAGGGGGCAGAGCCGGGGGCTCGCCGCGGCCCATGGGCTGGTTCCCAGGGGTTGCTTTGCGCCTCAGCTCTGGGCGGCTGGGACCGGGCTGGTCTGTCGTCGGCCACTTGATGGTTGGATTCTTGTGCTCGTGGCCCGGGTGGCGGGACCCTGCCAGGCCATATCTCGCTGGGGAAGCACCTCGCGCCCCCACAGCCAGCTGGCCAGGGGAGAGCGAGCTCCGGCCTGGAGTCCCGCCCAGCCTGACCTGCCAGCGCCCCCTGGCCTGGCCGGAGAGTGGAGCTAGCACCTGGCGTCTCTGGGTGCCACACCGGGCTCTGGGCACACGAGGCTGCTGTCGGGGTGGCCCCCCGCAGGAGGATGGGCTGGGCGCTGGGTTCCCATCTCGGGCTCTCTGTGAGGTGAGCGGGACACCAGGCCCTTGGGCGGCTTCCAGCCCATGGCAGGCTTCACGCTGACATTTCCAAGTGTTTGTGGAGGGACGTAAACACAAATCTCCCTCCTCCCTTCCTCTGGAAAGTCTCTCCCGGAGCAGCAGCCGGAGCTCTGGCTTGTCCGGGCAACACACGGCCCCACAGCCCCTGTCTGCAGCATGCTGCCTGCGGGGGCCAGGGGGGAGGGGAAGCCCCGGGTGGCTCTTCCAGCCGCGCTGGGTGTGGGAATGAGGCGTCCCCGAGGCAGTAGCGCCTGGGAAGAGCCTGTAAACATCCTCTAGTCTGCAGGGATGGTTCTCCAGCTGGCTCAGAGGCTTCCCCTCCTCCCTCCCCCTCCAGCAGACCCTGTCCCGTCTGCCCATAGCCACCTTCCTTCGCTGCAGCGCCCCTGTGGTCTGTGGAAATCAGTCACTGGCAGGGACCTGCTGGGAGTGCCCAGTCTCTCCCCCTCCGCTAGGCCTGGGCAATTTGTCCTTCCCTGTCTGCGATACTTGGGGGGTCTAGGCTCAGCCAAGGCTAGAGAGAGCCCTGAGGGTCAGGGCGCGACAAATCCCCTGGCAAAGGGGAGCTGGAAGCGTGGGGTGGCGGGTACCCACACATTCTTTTCTCCACAGCGCTGGCAGTTAACGTGTGCATATTTGCTGCAGACACTCGACTAATTCTACTAACTAGCACCTGTTTGTCGAGCGCTACACAGCGTGGTCTGCCTGAGCCTGCAGCCAGCTCCGGCGTCTCTGCTGCTGCTCAGCGCCTCTCTCCCCTCCCCCACAGCCGCCAGCTGAGCTTACCTGGATCCTGGTCGGTTCGGCTGCTGCTCGCCCGAGCCCTGGGGCGACATTGATGGGGCCCAGACGCGTGTTGGCTTTACTCGGCGCTGAACAGAGGCAGGCGTGGCCCTGGAGCGACTCGGGGACTGGGAGGGTAGCGCCACAATCCTCTTTCTGCAGCAGCCAGGAGACCCAGGGAGGGTGAGAGTCACAGCCAGGCCCCCCAGCAGCCCTGCTCCCCGACAGGATGGGCCTGGCTCCCCCGGGCCTTAGGTGGGATTGCTCCAGCTGAGCTCTGGAGCCGGTCTCCTCCTCCCCCCGCGCTGCCCTGTGGAGCCAGGAGGCTGCTGGGGGCCGGGGAGAACAGTGTCTCCCTCCCAACGGGCAGCTTGGGGTGGTGCTAGCCAGAGGCTGGCAGTGTGTGTGGGGGTAGGGGGCTGTCACCCATGGAACTGCCCTCCCCTCCCGCCCCTGGCCCTGCTGCCTTTATGTCCTGTCTCCAGCCAGCAGAGGGGGAGGGCTGAGGGGGAGGGCCGGAGAGGTGCGCGCTCCTTTTCGGGGGCCAGGCGTCCTCAGGCAGGTGTGGTCCTTGTGCGTCCCAAAGAGCCTGTAGCAGGAATCCGCCCTGCTGCAGCCTGGGGCTCGTGAGCTGTGTCTGCGGCACACACCGCAGCCGCAGAGCAGACCCCAGGTCCTTGCCCCCCCATGACTCCCAGTACCCCGGCCCCTCCGCACTCAGCACTCCCCAGTCCGTCTCGGGAGCCTGGCGGAGCCCCGGGCAGTGGGATAGAGATGGTGCCGGTGACGTGGGGATCTCACTGATGTGCCCCAAGAGAGTGTCGTGGCTTGGGGCCAGCCCAGCGCCCCCAGTCCATGCCCGGGGCCTGCCTTTCTGCCCACCGCTTCCCTTCACCAGCTGCTTCTGCTCTCGGCCCATTCCCACCATACCTCCGGCGTGGGCTGTGTCTGAATGTGCCCCACCTGCCCTCCACGCAGTCTGCATGGCCCCCGCCAACTTCGGGGCAGCACCCCTCTGCCTTCCTCGGGAATCTCTGGGATAATGGAGTCCCCTCCACCCCCTGGTGCAGCGTCTGGCAATTGCTGGGCTCCATGGCTGAGCTGGTGGCTGTTCCAGCCAAACCCCGGGGCCTGATTCTCCAGCTCGGGGAGCGTCCGCGCGCCCGGCCGCCCGCCGCTCAGCCCCCGGCCGCCCCTTCGTCCGCGCGCCCGGCCGCCCGCCGCTCGGCCCCCGGCCGCCCCTTCGTCCGCGCGCCCGGCCGCCCGCCGCTCGGCCCCCGGCCGCCCCTTCGTCCGCGCGCCCGGCCGCCCGCCGCTCGGCCCCCGGCCGCCCCTTCGTCCGCGCGCCCGGCCGCCCGCCGCTCGGCCCCCGGCCGCCCCTTCGTCCGCGCGCCCGGCCGCCCGCCGCTCGGCCCCCGGCCGCCCCTTCGTCCGGCCGCCTGCGCCTCGTCCTGCGTCCGCCCCTTTGTGACAAGCAGTCGTTCTCTCTGCTGCGCAGCAGTGGCACTTGCTTTCCGGGCCCCTGAGGGCCCTGTCCTCCCTCGCCCACCTTCCTGCCCCTCCCACCACACTGCTTTCCTGCAGCTTGGCCAGACCCTGCTGCCCAGGGCAAGTCTGTGCTTGGCTCACTGCCTGCCTGACTGCTGCAGCCTCCCCAGCTCTGCCCTCCAGTCCTGGCTGCTCTGTCCCTGCCAGTCCCTCCTGCGACGCCTGGTTCCCTTCGCCTCCTTCGGCGCTGTCCCCAGCGCCCCCTGCCCGCCCGGCGCGCTGCACTCAGCGGGGCTGGCCCAGGGATGAGCTGGAGGCCCAGATACCTGGGTTCTGCCTGCAGTGCTGTGAGCTGGAGGCTGGGACGGTGCTATGTGGTGTCGGCTGGGGGCAGCTGGGCTCTCAGCCCCCCCTGTGCTTTGCTAGGCACCTTGTCTGGCTCAATCCTTTCATCCCACGGCTGGGAGCAGCCTCCCAGCCATGGGCCCCATGCTGGGTCCCTTCCTTCCCACAGAGGCTCCAGGAGTCCCGGCCCTGCCCTCCTGGCGCCCCCGGCTGCCTGCCTTTGTGTTGTGTCCTGCTCTCGCTGGACCTGCTAGAGCCACTAAAACCTGCTGTTGGCTAGCAGTGCTGGCCGGGCCGGGCTCTGTAGCCCCACCAGCAGAGTTCTCCCTACGGGAGCTGTTCTCCGTGGGCCCCGGGGTGCCGGGGCTGGGAGTGGCACGTGCCAATCCCCGGGCTGAGGAGCTGTTGGAGGAGAAGCTCTGGTGGAGGTCGCTGTGGGGCTGGCTCCAGCAGCAGGAGGGGCTGGGAATCCTGTATCCGGAGCGGCTGAAGGGGTGACGTGACCCCGGCCGGGTCTGGCCTCATGCCAAGCCTACCAGGGTGGGTGTCCGCGGACCTGCCTGTCTCTGTTGCCCAGTGGGAAGGAGACAAGCCCAGAGCCCAGGTCTCCTGTGACTCGGTGACTGAGGCGGGGCGCCGGCTGCAGCTAACAGGCCCTCTGAGAGGCCGGCTGGGCCCGCGCCCAAGGCAGGTGACTTAGAATCATAGAATATCAGGGTTGGAAGGGACCTTAGGAGGTCATCTAGTCCAACCCCCTGCTCAAAGCAGGACCAATCCCCAATTTTTGCCCCAGATCCCCAAATGGCCCCCTCAAGGATTGAACTCACAACCCTGGGTTTAGCAGGCCAATGCTCAAACCACTGAGCTATTCCTCCCCCCCAATGGGGGAGCTAATGGGGGAGAGCAGATTCGGTTCTGTCCTGGGTTCCCTCCCCAGGGGCCCTGGGAGGGGCGGAGGCTGCACGCCGGGCCTCTGGGTGTCTGTGGGGAGCCGGCAGCACTCTCGGCTGCCCGCAGCCCTCTGATAACTGGCCTGGGTGGAATCGCTGCTGCCCAAGGCAGCCGGTGCGGGCTGAGGCATGGGCAGCGCGTGGGCCCCACGCTGGGTGTCAGGCTGCCTGTTCACCCTCTAACCTGCCCGCCCACCCCCCCTCGGGTCAGTCCCTTTCGCTGCGTCGAGGGGGGTGACCCTGGGGGCTCGTGTCTGCCAGCACTTTGGGGTCGCTGGGTGCCCCTCGGCCCCTGCGGATCCCCGCGCCGGTGAGGTGCTGGGCCGTGAGTGCGGGGTTGGTGTTGACGTGGGAAGGGATGGGGAAGGGGGAATGGGGGGATTCTCTCCGGGTTGGGTTTGCAGTGACAGGGCGAAGGGCTGGCACAGGCTGGGTCTGTGCTGCCACCCTCAGGGCTAGTGGAGAATTGCAGCTCAGCCGGCCGTGGGATACCGGCGCGGGACCAACCTGGCAGGGCAGGTGGTGGACCCCCGCGCGGGGAGGCTCCCAGGCACCCCCAGGACCAGCTGCGGCTGGGCAGAGACCCTGCTGGCATCTCTAGCAGCACTGGGCACACGGGCAGAGGTGATGTTGCCGGGCCCCGTCTGCCCTGGGGCGTCAGAGAGGCCCCGCCGGAGGTGACGGCCCCTGGGCACTCGCTCCTCGCTGGGCCTCGGAGCAGGGCTGGCACGCGGGGCTAGGTACCCGCTGCAAAGGCCTGGCCCTGGCCCTCTTCTCTCGGGCTGGCATCTCCTAGCTCTGTCCCAGAGGGAGCTGGCCCCCCATGCTCGCCCCCCTTCTCCTGCGCAGCTGCAGCGCCTTGGCCCTCTGGGTTACGAATGGGGGGCTGGGGCCGAGTCGTGGCATCAGCCGGGGCCGCCTGGTGCCGTGCCGGTCACAAGGACGGCGTGCGGCATTCCACACGCAGCTCGGAGGGACTGAACGGCTCCGGCTTGCCCAGGGAGCGGTCACCGCCCAGGGGGTCGCCAAAGGCCCTTGTGGATTCCCTTGGCCAAGCTCCATCCACGGCTCTGCTCCAGCACCGCTCTGCCGTCCCGCCGCTCCGGGGCTGGGGCTGCAGGGCGAGCTGTGCGGGCCATGGAAAGGCAGCTCAGCCAGCGGGGAGGGGTTTGCTCTGGGCAGGGCGGGCAGAGAGGGCATTGCCCGTCCCCACTGACCTCCGGGCCTGGAGGGTGGAGCGGGGGGCAGCTGCAGCCCCCGGGTCCAGCTGGAGGTGACGAGCGGCCTGCGGGCTGGGATCCAGGGCACTTGTGTAAGCACCTGGCCGGCTTCCTGCTCCGCGGATCTGCTGCCAATGGGCCGCATGCCTGCCTGGCCGCTGTGTGCGGGCGGAGGGGCTGGGCCCGATCCTGCTCCCTCTCCCGTCGGGGCAGAGGCCAGGCCAGGGCTGCAGGGGCTGGGCTTGGGGTTAGGGGGCGTATCCCTCTCCCCGTGCCCTGCACCCTGCTCGTGGGGCTGGAGCTGGCTTGATGGTCCCCTTTCTCCCGCGGTGCCCGTCTCTCATCAGCCGGCAAAGGCAGGCAAGCCTGAGTCCGGCCATGGCCAGGGGCCGTGCCCAGTTCCCGGGTTGTGATGCATTGTGGGTGATCCAGTGCGGTCCCCTGGGGCTGCTGGTGATGGGCAGTTAATACTCACTGCACCCAGCCAGCTGTCCTGCCCCATTGCCGGCTGCCCCAGCGCCCAGCAGCCGCCATTTCTCCTGCTTCTCCCGGGCACAGGGCAGGAACGGGCAGAGCTGGACAGAGCGGGGTGTGGGGGTGGTGGTGGCAGGGGCTGGGGGTTCTGGGCCAGGACTGGGCTACTCGGTTCCCGGGAAGGAGGAGCAGGGAGGGCAGTGGGGTTGCAGCCTGGGGGCAGGTTGCCCCATAGCAGGGGGCTGCCCCAGCCGCTCCCAGGGCCAGGCGCCGCATGCAGGGGGTTGGAGGGCTGTGTGGAGGTGGGAGGGGGAGGTGGGAGGTATTTGGGGGGGGTCAGTGTTGAGGTGGAGGGCAATGGGGGTTGACGTTGCAGGTGTGGGGGGGGAATGGGGCTGTGTTTACTAACAGGCTGGAGGGAGCTGTGTCCTGACCCCCCGCACCCCACATTAGTCCAGCCCTCCCTGGGAATGCTCTCTGGAGCGAGGCAGGGGCCAGGCATGTGGGGCTGAGGGGTGAAGGTGCCCTGTGTGTGGGGCAGGGGGTGGAGAAGCCCCGTGGAAGGGATTCATTCCCCAGCCCAGGGGCATTCACACTCACCCCCAATCTCTGTGTTTGCAGACAGGATGGAGCAGATAGCGGGGGGGCCGGCCTCCCCCCCCACAAGGACTCTGCGCCAAAGGCCCAGGGTGAGTGCAGCTCCACAGGAGCGGGCCCGCTCGAGCCCCTGCGGAGGCAACGCACAGAGGGGTGGGGGCAGCTGGGGTCCCAGGCGAGGTATGCAGCCTTGGCTAGTTTGGCTTTCCGCTGTGGGTCCTGTTCCCCTCTCCTGCCCCCTCCTCACTGCCCCCCTGCACCCTTGGCTCTGGCCCCCTCCCGGGCCGGCTGGGAGCCCTGCCTTTGGGGCTGCAGCCTGGAGCGCCCCCTTTCCACCCTGCACCAGGCCCGCCCCCTGGGCGCGTTGCTGCCGTGCTGAGCCCATGCTGTGTTGCAGGAGGGGGCGCTGTGGGGTGCCCTCGCCATCCTGTCGCTGCTGAGCAGCCTGGCCACGGGAACCCCCCACACCTGGCACCGCAACGCGACCCTGGGGGCTGCACCCACTGCGGGCGGCGTGGGCACCGCCAGCCCCGGAGTAGAGGACAGCCTGGAGGCACCGCTCGCTGCAGCCTGGAGCCACCTCTCCGGTAGGTGTGGGTGTGGGAGGAGGGGTGAGCGGGAGGACGTGGGGCAGGAGAAGGGCCAGGCCCTATGGGGGGTGCCTGGGGTCAGTATTGCTCAGGGCAGTTCATGCCCCTGCGTCATGCCCCCCACTCCAGGAGCAGAGAGCCCCGTGGGCCCCAGCATGCCCGGCACTGCTCGCGGCCTGGGGGCAGCAGGGCTACCGGGAGGGGGCAGCTGGTGCCCCTGAGCCCCAGAGCTGAGGCAGGAGTGTGCCCCCCCAAAGGGCCCCTGGCCTCCCCAGGAGGGGATGGGCGGAGCCCAGGGCAGCGCTCGGTCTCACGCTAGGACTCTGAATCCTGGCTGCGGGAGCCGGTCGGCATCTACCCGCCCCTGTCCCCTCCTGCGCCCCCTGCTCCCTCTGAGCCCTGGCTGTGTGCATGGGCCAGGCGGGCTCTCCCCGTGCTGCGGGTCCCGCTGGCACCGGACAGCCCCTCTGGGGGCAGGAAGGAGTGTGTGTGGGGGGGCGTACGTACTCTGGTTGACTCCCCTGTGTTCCCAGGGGACAACGTGACGGCAGCGGGGCCCGGGGAGGGGGAGCTGGCCAAGGACCTGCTGCTCCGGGCTGAGCGCTCGCCCCTGAGCCCCGGCAAAGGCAAGAAACCAGCCCGGCGCAGGGACAGCCCCAACTGCACCGTCCGCCGGCTGATGGTGAAGGTGCGCGACCTGGGGCTGGGCTTCGACTCGGACGAGATCGTCCCCTTCAAGTACTGCAGCGGGTCCTGCCATCGCAGCCGCAGCAACTACGACCTGACGCTGGCCACCCTGCTGCAGGAGAAGGCCATCAAGCCCGGCCCGCTGGGCCATGTGGCCAGCCACCCCTGCTGCCGGCCCACCCGCTACGAAGCCGTCTCCTTCATGAACGTGCACAACACCTGGCAGACGGTGGAGAAGCTCTCTGCGGCCGAGTGCAAGTGCATTGGCTGACCGATCTGCGGGCGCGGTGCCCGCTCTGAGCTCCCGGCGCTGCCCAGACTCGGGGCCCCGCGGCACATGGAGAGCGGTGGGGCTATGCGAAGGCTGCAGCGGTGCCGAACCTCCCAGGGGAGCGGCTCAGTGGGGAGACGAGAGTTCGCCCTGCCCCGGGCGCTTGGAGAGGAGCCCCGTCCGCTGAGGCCGAGCGGCAGCGGGCCCCGCAACGTGGGGCTGGTGGCAGCCGGGCGCGTCTCGTTGCTGGGGCTGAACACCGCCCCTCCCTCCCCAGTCACTGGCCTCCTGCCAGCTGCCGCTGGGGACCCAGGCGTTTGCCGAGCATTGGCAGGGAGCTGCTCGCTGCTTGGCCGTGTTCACTAAGCAGCCTCCGAGCTGCCTGCCCCAGTGCCAAACAGCCAGCCTGGTCTGCCTGGCATGGCCCGCCCAGCCCTCCCCGGGGCGTCCGCTGCGCTCCCAGCTCAACTGCAGGCTGCCAGAGGCCCCGCAGCCCAGGCTGGTGGCTGGTAACCGAAGTGAGACTCAGGCAGCCTCTGTGCGCACTGTCCTGGCCCAGCCGCACCCCCTAGCACAGCGGGGAAAGCTTCCAGGCTGGGCCCTTGGCCGCAGGGGCTCCCCGCTTGGTCCAGAGCCCTGGGGGATGCGTGGGAGGCCGCTGGGCCCAGGGCCCGGGCTGGGGCAGTGTGAGGAGGGGCCGGCCCCAGCCTAGAGGCTGGGCTGACCTCTGAGCCCCTTGCTAGAATTGCCCCCCATAAAGGGACAGGCTCCTCCGTGTGCTTTGCGGTGCACCCTTCCTAGCTGCTTGTGGCCTGGCCCCTTTCCCTGGGATTTATACCCAGGACCCCTCCACTCCCGGGGGGGGGGAGTTTTTAGCCCCCCGTATTTCTGGGGGAAGAGCTGCCAGTGCTGTGGGAGCGAAGGGGGTGGGGGCCTGGCAGACGCTCCCCACCTGCTGGCGGAAGCTGGAGCTGCGCGTCCAGCCCAGCAAAGGGGGCGCGGGGGGGCCAGAAACCAGGCAGGCCGAGCCCGTCCCCTGGCATCCTATCCTGTCCCACAGGAAAACATCCCCCTGCTGCTGCCCCCGGCCCCTGGGGACAGGGCAGCTGGGCGGGGGGGAGGCAGGGAGCCATCCAGGGGGCCCACTGGGGAGCAGGGTGGCTGCTGTTGGGAGAGGAGCAGGGGCCAGCCCGGGGGTGCGGGTGGCAGGGCCTCCTCGCAGGTGCTGGGATCCAGCTGGGAGCAGCCTAGGGCAGAGGCCACGGCCAGGCAGGGGCCCCCACTGCTGTGGGGCTGGGCAGCCTGTGTCTGCCCCCATGGAGAGCAGCGTCAGCTGCCCAGCGCCGGTGCCCATGCAGGGGAGCTGGGCCGGCAGGACACCCCCCGGCCATGCTAGGCGCTGACTATTTATTACTCTAAGTTATTTATTTATTGGTCTTGAGCGGCGGCTCCTATTTATGACGTTGGGCCGGACGGGGGGGTGGGTGGGGGGTGATTTAAGCTGCTGCTATGAAGGCCTGGGCCTGTGGCCAGCAGTCCCTCCCCCTCTCCCCCTTTTCTATTATTCTGACCCGTATTTGCATTTGTAAAGTGGGATAAACTCTATTTTTGTACAGTTGTATTTTTCTGCAGCAATAAAGTGATGGGCCACGTGGCTGAGTCTGTGCCTGGGCGGAGGCTGTGCCGGGGGTGGGGAGGGGGGACAAGGGAGGCTGCCCCCCCTGCCCCACCCCGCTGTCCCATCTCCCACGCTCCCCCTGCCACCGGGCTGTGACCTCATTTCAAACCATCCCTCAGGGGGCCCCTCCCGGTGCACTCCCCTGGCCTTCCTGCCTCTGGGGTGCACCCGTCCCCTCTCTGTGACGGCACAGCGTGGGAACTCCCCCCGTTCCGCTCTGCCCAGGGGCAACATCCGGGGCCCTCCTCTCCCCTCTTACTGGCCCTCTCCCCTGGCAGAGCACGACCCACCCTCCTCCTGGCAGGGGGCCTTGGATGCGCTTTCCTAGTGGGGGCAGGAGCAGCTGCCTGGCCTTGGCCCAGGCACCGGGATGTCACATGTGCATTTCCTCATGAAGGCAGGTACAGCCTCACTGAGCTGCCATGTCCCCACCCACATTGCAACCTCTGGGCCCTGGAGAGGGGGAGCTGGAGCTGGGCAGGTAGCAGGTAACCCAGCCAGGCCCTTCAAAGTCAAATGCAATTCAGCCACGGTGCTTATGGGGGCGGGGACTCTGCTGGGGCACTGAAAGCAGGCTGCTACTGTCTGGCCAGAGAGGCCAGGTGCCAGGCCACGCTGAGGGGTGGGGCTCCAGGCAGCGCTGCCCCTGCCTTGCAAAGGAGAAATGTGCTGTACAGACCCAGGATGGCCAGGGTGTGGGCCTAATTCACCTGTGGAACTCTCTGCCCCTGGAGAGGCGGCAGGCCAAGAGCTCAGCAGCATTCCTCAATGGAGCAGCGTTTCTATGGAAAATGGCAACTGGAGTCGCAGACCCCCTGCTCCTGGGCAGGAATCCACCAGTGACTGATGGGGTCAGGGACACGTTCCCCATGTGTGTGTGGGGTGGGCCGGGGGAGGGGGGGGTTGTCCTACCCCGCCCTCAGGAACATGCAGTGATCATCTCATGAGAGCCAGCAGGCTGGCCAGTGACCCCCCCATGTACACCCAGCACAGTCCTCCAGTGACCCCTGCCCCGCCCCATGTATCCCCAGCGAGTCCCCTGCCCCATATACCCACAGCACAGCCCCTCAGTGACCCCCCTTCCCCATGTAGCCCCAGCACAGCCCCCCAGTGACCCCCCTTCCTCATGTACCCCCAGCACAGCCCCCCAGTGACCCCCCTGCTCCATGTAACCCCAGCACAGCCTCCCAGTGACCCCCCTTCCCCATGTATCCCCAGCACAGCCCCCAGTGACCCCCCTTCCCCATGTACCCCCAGCACAGCCCCCCAGTGACCCCCCTGCTCCATGTAACCCCAGCACAGCCCCCAGTGACCCCCCTTCCCCATGTACCCCCAGCACAGCCCCCCCAGTGACCCCCCTGCTCCATGTAACCCCAGCACAGCCCCCAGTGACCCCCCTGCTCCATGTACCCCCAGCACAGCCCCCCAGTGACCCCCCTTCCCCATGTACCCCCAGCACAGCCCCCCCAGTGACCCCCCTGCTCCATGTACCCCCAGCACAGCCCCCCAGTGACCCCCCTTCCCCATGTGCCCCACAGCCCAGCCCCCCAGTGACCCCCCTGCTCCATGTACCCCCAGCACAGCCCCCCAGTGACCCCCCTGCTCCATGTAACCCCAGCACAGCCTCCCAGTGACCCCCCTTCCCCATGTATCCCCAGCACAGCCCCCAGTGACCCCCCTTCCCCATGTACCCCCAGCACAGCCCCCCAGTGACCCCCCTGCTCCATGTAACCCCAGCACAGCCCCCAGTGACCCCCCTTCCCCATGTACCCCCAGCACAGCCCCCCAGTGACCCCCCTTCCCCATGTACCCCCAGCACAGCCCCCCAGTGACCCCCCTGCTCCATGTACCCCCAGCACAGCCCCCCAGTGACCCCCCTTCCCCATGTGCCCCACAGCCCAGCCCCCCAGTGACCCCCCTGCTCCATGTACCCCCAGCACAGCCCCCCAGTGACCCCCCTTCCCCATGTACCCCCAGCACAGCCCCCCCAGTGACCCCCCTGCTCCATGTACCCCCAGCACAGCCCCCCAGTGACCCCCCTTCCCCATGTAGCCCCAGCACAGCCCCCCAGTGACCCCCCTTCCCCATGTATCCCCAGCACAGCCCCCAGTGACCCCCCTTCCCCATGTACCCCCAGCACAGCCCCCCAGTGACCCCCCTGCTCCATGTAACCCCAGCACAGCCCCCAGTGACCCCCCTTCCCCATGTACCCCCAGCACAGCCCCCCAGTGACCCCCCTTCCCCATGTACCCCCAGCACAGCCCCCCAGTGACCCCCCTGCTCCATGTACCCCCAGCACAGCCCCCCAGTGACCCCCCTTCCCCATGTGCCCCACAGCCCAGCCCCCCAGTGACCCCCCTGCTCCATGTACCCCCAGCACAGCCCCCCAGTGACCCCCCTTCCCCATGTACCCCCAGCACAGCCCCCCCAGTGACCCCCCTGCTCCATGTACCCCCAGCACAGCCCCCCAGTGACCCCCCTTCCCCATGTAGCCCCAGCACAGCCCCCCAGTGACCCCCCTTCCCCATGTACCCCCAGCCCAGCCCCCCAGTGACCCCCCTGCTCCATGTACCCCCAGCACAGCCCCCCAGTGACCCCCCTTCCCCATGTACCCCCAGCACAGCCCCCCCAGTGACCCCCCTGCTCCATGTACCCCCAGCACAGCCCCCCAGTGACCCCCCTTCCCCATGTACCCCCAGCACAGCCCCCCAGTGACCCCCCTTCCCCATGTACCCCCAGCACAGCCCCCAGTGACCCCCCTTCCCCATGTAGCCCCAGCACAGCCCCCCAGTGACCCCCCTTCCCCATGTACCCCCAGCACAGCCCCCCCAGTGACCCCCCTGCTCCATGTACCCCCAGCACAGCCCCCCAGTGACCCCCCTTCCCCATGTAGCCCCAGCACAGCCCTGCAGTGACCCCCCCACCCACCCCATGTGCCCCACAGCCCAGCCCCCCAGTGATCCCCCCGCTCCATGAATCCCCAGCACAGCCCCCCAGTGACCCCCCTTCCCCATGTACCCCCAGCACAGCCCCCCAGTGACCCCCCTTCCCCATGTACCCCCAGCACAGCCCCCCAGTGACCCCCCTTCCCCATGTGCCCCACAGCCCAGCCCCCCAGTGATCCCCCCGCTCCATGAATCCCCAGCACAGCCCCCAGTGACCCCCCTTCCCCATGTACCCCCAGCCCAGCCCCCCAGTGACCCCCCTGCTCCATGTACCCCCAGCACAGCCCCCCAGTGACCCCCCTTCCCCATGTACCCCCAGCACAGCCCCCCCAGTGACCCCCCTGCTCCATGTACCCCCAGCACAGCCCCCCAGTGACCCCCCTTCCCCATGTACCCCCAGCACAGCCCCCCAGTGACCCCCCTTCCCCATGTACCCCCAGCACAGCCCCCAGTGACCCCCCTTCCCCATGTAGCCCCAGCACAGCCCCCCAGTGACCCCCCTTCCCCATGTACCCCCAGCACAGCCCCCCAGTGACCCCCCTTCCCCATGTACCCCCAGCACAGCCCCCAGTGACCCCCCTTCCCCATGTACCCCCAGCACAGCCCCCAGTGACCCCCCTGCTCCATGTACCCCCAGCACAGCCCCCCAGTGACCCCCCTTCCCCATGTAGCCCCAGCACAGCCCCCCAGTGACCCCCCTTCCCCATGTAGCCCCAGCACAGCCCCCCAGTGACCCCCCTTCCCCATGTAGCCCCAGCACAGCCCTGCAGTGACCCCCCCACCCACCCCATGTGCCCCACAGCCCAGCCCCGCAGTGATCCCCCCGCTCCATGAATCCCCAGCACAGCCCCCAGTGATCCCCGCCCGTGTGTCACGCCCTCAAGCACGGGCGCTGGGGTGCAGAGGGCGGTGCCAGTGGCCGCGAGGGGGCGCCGGAGAGGTCGGGAACTACAACTCCCAGGATGCATCGCGCCCCGGGGTCCTCATGGCGGCCTGGCCGGTTGCTCCTGCGGGGACAGGCTGCCGGGCCCGGGGTCGGCGGCGGCAAGAGCGAGGGGCGGGGCCGGGGCCGAGCCGGGTCTGGGCTTGCGGCAGGCAGCGAAGCGGGGCGGCGGGGCGGGCCGGTCAGGCAGCGCGGCGGGCAGACCCTTCCCGGCGAGGCCCCCGCCCGGCGCCCGGCCCCGCTGTCAGGCAGCCAGGGGAGCAGCGGCGGGGCGCGAGCGCGGCGCCCGCAGGCCTCGGACCCGCCCCCCCCCCGCGCCGCGCCGCGCCGCGCGCCAGCGCCCCGCCCCCCCCGCGCGCCAGCCCGAGCCCGCAGGGACTGACTGAGGCAGCGGCGCGGGGCAGGGCGCGGACGGACCGACCGACAGACCGACCCCCCCGGCTCGACCCCCACCCCCCCGCCGCCGCCATGCCCCCGCCGGGCCCCCCCGCGCCGGGCCGCGGCCGCTGAGGCGCAGGCAGCGCCAGCGCCCTCCCCCCGCCCCCCCGCGCAGTGATGGAGCGACGGGGGCCGGCGGCGCCGCAGAGCCTGGACTTCACGGTGGAGAACGTGGAGCAGGTGAGCGGGGCTGCCCCCCCCCGCTGTGTCTGCCCCCCCCGGGGATCGCCCTGCCCCCCCCCGCTGTGTCTGCCCCCCCGGGATCGCCCTGCCCCCCCCCCCGCTGTGTCTGCCCCCCCGGGATCGCCCTGCCCCCCCCCCCGCTGTGTCTGCCCCCCCCCCGCTGTGTCTGCCCCCCCCCGCTGTGTCTGCCCCCCCGGGATCGCCCTGCCCCCCCCCCCGCTGTGTCTGCCCCCCCGGGATCGCCCTGCCCCCCCCCCCGCTGTGTCTGCCCCCCCCCCGCTGTGTCTGCCCCCCCCCCGCTGTGTCTGCCCCCCCCCGCTGTGTCTGCCCCCCCCGGGGATCGCCCTGCCCCCCCCCGCTGTGTCTGCCCCCCCCGGGGATCGCCCTGCCCCCCCCCCGCTGTGTCTGCCCCCCCCCCCCGCTGTGTCTGCCCCCCCCCCCCGCTGTGTCTGCCCCCCCCGGGGATCGCCCTGCCCCCCCCCGCTGTGTCTGCCCCCCCGGGATCGCCCTGCCCCCCCCCCCGCTGTGTCTGCCCCCCCCCCGCTGTGTCTGCCCCCCCCCGCTGTGTCTGCCCCCCCGGGGATCGCCCTCCCCCCCCCGCTGTGTCTGCCCCCCCCGGGGATCGCCCTGCCCCCCCCCCCCGGGATCGCCCTGCCCCCCCCCCCGCTGTGTCTGCCCCCCCCCGCTGTGTCTGTCCCCCCCGGGGATCGCCCTGCCCCCCCCCCGGGATCGCCCTGCCCCCCCCCCCGCTGTGTCTGCCCCCCCCCGCTGTGTCTGCCCCCCCCGGGGATCGCCCTCCCCCCCCCGCTGTGTCTGCCCCCCCCGGGGATCGCCCTGCCCCCCCCCCGCTGTGTCTGCCCCCCCCGGGGATCGCCCTGCCCCCCCCCGCTGTGTCTGCCCCCCTGGGGATCGCCCTCCCCCCCCCCCCGCTGTGTCTGCCCCCCCCGGGGATCGCCCTGCCCCCCCCCCGCTGTGTCTGCCCCCCCCCCCGCTGTGTCTGCCCCCCCCCGCTGTGTCTGCCCCCCCCGGGGATCGCCCTGCCCCCCCCCGCTGTGTCTGCCCCCCCGGGATCGCCCTGCCCCCCCCCCGCTGTGTCTGCCCCCCCCCCGCTGTGTCTGCCCCCCCCCGCTGTGTCTGCCCCCCCGGGATCGCCCTCCCCCCCCCGCTGTGTCTGCCCCCCCGGGGATCGCCCTGCCCCCCCCCCCGGGATCGCCCTGCCCCCCCCCCGCTGTGTCTGCCCCCCCCGCTGTGTCTGTCCCCCCCGGGGATCGCCCTGCCCCCCCCCCGGGATCGCCCTGCCCCCCCCCCGCTGTGTCTGCCCCCCCCCGCTGTGTCTGCCCCCCCCGGGGATCGCCCTCCCCCCCCCGCTGTGTCTGCCCCCCCGGGATCGCCCTGCCCCCCCCCGCTGTGTCTGCCCCCCCGGGGATCGCCCTGCCCCCCCCCGCTGTGTCTGCCCCCCTGGGGATCGCCCTCCCCCCCCCCGCTGTGTCTGCCCCCCCCGGGATCGCCCTGCCCCCCCCCGCTGTGTCTGCCCCCCCCGGGGATCGCCCTGCCCCCCCCCGCTGTGTCTGCCCCCCCCCCGCTGTGTCTGCCCCCCCCCGCTGTGTCTGCCCCCCCGGGGATCGCCCTGCCCCCCCCCGCTGTGTCTGCCCCCCCGGGGATCGCCCTGCCCCCCCCGCTGTGTCTGCCCCCCCCGCTGTGTCTGCCCCCCCCGGGGATCGCCCTGCCCCCCCCCGCTGTGTCTGCCCCCCCCGGGATCGCCCTGCCCCCCCCGCTGTGTCTGCCCCCCCGGGGATCGCCCTGCCCCCCCCCGCTGTGTCTGCCCCCCCCGGGGATCGCCCTGCCCCCCCCCGCTGTGTCTGCCCCCCCCCCGCTGTGTCTGCCCCCCCCGGGGATCGCCCTGCCCCCCCCCGCTGTGTCTGCCCCCCCCCCGCTGTGTCTGCCCCCCCTGGGGATCGCCTGCCCCCCCCGCTGTGTCTGCCCCCCCCGGGATCGCCTGCCCCCCCCGGGGATCGCCCTGCCCCCCCCCGCTGTGTCTGCCCCCCCGGGATCGCCCTGCCCCCCCCCCGCTGTGTCTGCCCCCCCCCCGCTGTGTCTGCCCCCCCCCGCTGTGTCTGCCCCCCCGGGGATCGCCCTCCCCCCCCCGCTGTGTCTGCCCCCCCCGGGGATCGCCCTGCCCCCCCCCCCCGGGATCGCCCTGCCCCCCCCCCGCTGTGTCTGCCCCCCCCCGCTGTGTCTGTCCCCCCCGGGGATCGCCCTGCCCCCCCCCGGGATCGCCCTGCCCCCCCCCCCGCTGTGTCTGCCCCCCCCCGCTGTGTCTGCCCCCCCCGGGGATCGCCCTCCCCCCCCCGCTGTGTCTGCCCCCCCCGGGGATCGCCCTGCCCCCCCCCCGCTGTGTCTGCCCCCCCCGGGGATCGCCCTGCCCCCCCCCGCTGTGTCTGCCCCCCTGGGGATCGCCCTCCCCCCCCCCCCGCTGTGTCTGCCCCCCCCGGGGATCGCCCTGCCCCCCCCCCGCTGTGTCTGCCCCCCCCCCCGCTGTGTCTGCCCCCCCCCCCCGCTGTGTCTGCCCCCCCCGGGGATCGCCCTGCCCCCCCCCGCTGTGTCTGCCCCCCCGGGATCGCCCTGCCCCCCCCCCCGCTGTGTCTGCCCCCCCCCCGCTGTGTCTGCCCCCCCCCGCTGTGTCTGCCCCCCCGGGGATCGCCCTCCCCCCCCCGCTGTGTCTGCCCCCCCCGGGGATCGCCCTGCCCCCCCCCCCGGGATCGCCCTGCCCCCCCCCCGCTGTGTCTGCCCCCCCCCGCTGTGTCTGTCCCCCCCGGGGATCGCCCTGCCCCCCCCCCGGGATCGCCCTGCCCCCCCCCCCGCTGTGTCTGCCCCCCCCCGCTGTGTCTGCCCCCCCCGGGGATCGCCCTCCCCCCCCCGCTGTGTCTGCCCCCCCCGGGGATCGCCCTGCCCCCCCCCCGCTGTGTCTGCCCCCCCCGGGGATCGCCCTGCCCCCCCCCGCTGTGTCTGCCCCCCTGGGGATCGCCCTCCCCCCCCCCCGCTGTGTCTGCCCCCCCCGGGGATCGCCCTGCCCCCCCCCCGCTGTGTCTGCCCCCCCCGGGGATCGCCCTGCCCCCCCCCCGCTGTGTCTGCCCCCCCCGGGGATCGCCCTGCCCCCCCCCGCTGTGTCTGCCCCCCCCCCCGCTGTGTCTGCCCCCCCCCCCCGCTGTGTCTGCCCCCCCCGGGGATCGCCCTGCCCCCCCCCGCTGTGTCTGCCCCCCCGGGGATCGCCCTGCCCCCCCCGCTGTGTCTGCCCCCCCCCGCTGTGTCTGCCCCCCCCGGGGATCGCCCTGCCCCCCCCGCTGTGTCTGCCCCCCCCGGGGATCGCCCTGCCCCCCCCGCTGTGTCTGCCCCCCCCGGGGATCGCCCTGCCCCCCCCCGCTGTGTCTGCCCCCCCCGGGGATCGCCCTGCCCCCCCCCGCTGTGTCTGCCCCCCCCCCGCTGTGTCTGCCCCCCCCGGGGATCGCCCTGCCCCCCCCCGCTGTGTCTGCCCCCCCCCCGCTGTGTCTGCCCCCCCCGGGGATCGCCCTGCCCCCCCCCGCTGTGTCTGCCCCCCCCGGGGATCGCCCTGCCCCCCCCCCGCTGTGTCTGCCCCCCCCCGCTGTGTCTGCCCCCCCCGGGGATCGCCCTGCCCCCCCCCCCGCTGTGTCTGCCCCCCCCCCGCTGTGTCTGCCCCCCCCCGCTGTGTCTGCCCCCCCGGGGATCGCCCTCCCCCCCCCGCTGTGTCTGCCCCCCCCGGGGATCGCCCTGCCCCCCCCCCCGGGATCGCCCTGCCCCCCCCCCGCTGTGTCTGCCCCCCCCCGCTGTGTCTGTCCCCCCCGGGGATCGCCCTGCCCCCCCCCCGGGATCGCCCTGCCCCCCCCCCCGCTGTGTCTGCCCCCCCCCGCTGTGTCTGCCCCCCCCGGGGATCGCCCTCCCCCCCCCGCTGTGTCTGCCCCCCCCGGGGATCGCCCTGCCCCCCCCCCGCTGTGTCTGCCCCCCCCGGGGATCGCCCTGCCCCCCCCCGCTGTGTCTGCCCCCCTGGGGATCGCCCTCCCCCCCCCCCGCTGTGTCTGCCCCCCCCGGGGATCGCCCTGCCCCCCCCCCGCTGTGTCTGCCCCCCCCCCCCGCTGTGTCTGCCCCCCCCGGGGATCGCCCTGCCCCCCCCCGCTGTGTCTGCCCCCCCGGGATCGCCCTGCCCCCCCCCCCGCTGTGTCTGCCCCCCCGGGATCGCCCTGCCCCCCCCCCCGCTGTGTCTGCCCCCCCCCCGCTGTGTCTGCCCCCCCCCGCTGTGTCTGCCCCCCCCGGGGATCGCCCTGCCCCCCCCCGCTGTGTCTGCCCCCCCCGGGGATCGCCCTGCCCCCCCCCCGCTGTGTCTGCCCCCCCCCCCCGCTGTGTCTGCCCCCCCCCCCGCTGTGTCTGCCCCCCCCGGGGATCGCCCTGCCCCCCCCCGCTGTGTCTGCCCCCCCGGGATCGCCCTGCCCCCCCCCCCGCTGTGTCTGCCCCCCCCCCGCTGTGTCTGCCCCCCCCCGCTGTGTCTGCCCCCCCGGGGATCGCCCTCCCCCCCCCGCTGTGTCTGCCCCCCCCGGGGATCGCCCTGCCCCCCCCCCCGGGATCGCCCTGCCCCCCCCCCGCTGTGTCTGCCCCCCCCCGCTGTGTCTGTCCCCCCCGGGGATCGCCCTGCCCCCCCCCGGGATCGCCCTGCCCCCCCCCCGCTGTGTCTGCCCCCCCCCGCTGTGTCTGCCCCCCCCGGGGATCGCCCTGCCCCCCCCCCGCTGTGTCTGCCCCCCCCGGGGATCGCCCTGCCCCCCCCCGCTGTGTCTGCCCCCCTGGGGATCGCCCTCCCCCCCCCCCCGCTGTGTCTGCCCCCCCCGGGGATCGCCCTGCCCCCCCCCCGCTGTGTCTGCCCCCCCCCCCCGCTGTGTCTGCCCCCCCCCCCCGCTGTGTCTGCCCCCCCCGGGGATCGCCCTGCCCCCCCCCGCTGTGTCTGCCCCCCCGGGATCGCCCTGCCCCCCCCCCCGCTGTGTCTGCCCCCCCCCCGCTGTGTCTGCCCCCCCCCGCTGTGTCTGCCCCCCCGGGGATCGCCCTCCCCCCCCCGCTGTGTCTGCCCCCCCCGGGGATCGCCCTGCCCCCCCCCCCGGGATCGCCCTGCCCCCCCCCCGCTGTGTCTGCCCCCCCCCGCTGTGTCTGTCCCCCCCGGGGATCGCCCTGCCCCCCCCCCGGGATCGCCCTGCCCCCCCCCCCGCTGTGTCTGCCCCCCCCCGCTGTGTCTGCCCCCCCCGGGGATCGCCCTCCCCCCCCCGCTGTGTCTGCCCCCCCCGGGGATCGCCCTGCCCCCCCCCCGCTGTGTCTGCCCCCCCCGGGGATCGCCCTGCCCCCCCCCGCTGTGTCTGCCCCCCTGGGGATCGCCCTCCCCCCCCCCCCGCTGTGTCTGCCCCCCCCGGGGATCGCCCTGCCCCCCCCCCGCTGTGTCTGCCCCCCCCGGGGATCGCCCTGCCCCCCCCCGCTGTGTCTGCCCCCCCCCCCGCTGTGTCTGCCCCCCCCCCCGCTGTGTCTGCCCCCCCCGGGGATCGCCCTGCCCCCCCCCGCTGTGTCTGCCCCCCCGGGGATCGCCCTGCCCCCCCCGCTGTGTCTGCCCCCCCCCGCTGTGTCTGCCCCCCCCGGGGATCGCCCTGCCCCCCCCGCTGTGTCTGCCCCCCCCGGGGATCGCCCTGCCCCCCCCGCTGTGTCTGCCCCCCCCGGGGATCGCCCTGCCCCCCCCCGCTGTGTCTGCCCCCCCCGGGGATCGCCCTGCCCCCCCCCGCTGTGTCTGCCCCCCCCCCGCTGTGTCTGCCCCCCCCGGGGATCGCCCTGCCCCCCCCCGCTGTGTCTGCCCCCCCCCCGCTGTGTCTGCCCCCCCTGGGGATCGCCCTGCCCCCCCCCGCTGTGTCTGCCCCCCCCGGGATCGCCCTGCCCCCCCCCCGCTGTGTCTGCCCCCCCCCGCTGTGTCTGCCCCCCCCGGGGATCGCCCTGCCCCCCCCCGCTGTGTCTGCCCCCCCGGGGATCGCCCTGCCCCCCCCCGCTGTGTCTGCCCCCCCGGGGATCGCCCTGCCCCCCCCCGCTGTGTCTGCCCCCCCCCCGCTGTGTCTGCCCCCCCCGGGGATCGCCCTGCCCCCCCCCGCTGTGTCTGCCCCCCCCCGCTGTGTCTGCCCCCCCCCGGGGATCGCCCTGCCCCCCCCGCTGTGTCTGCCCCCCCCCGGGGATCACCCTGCCCCCCCATGCTGTGTCTGCCCCCCCCGCTGTGTCTGCCCCCCCCGGGGATCGCCCTGCCCCCCCCCGCTGTGTCTGCCCCCCCCGGGGATCGCCCTGCCCCCCCCCCCGCTGTGTCTGCCCCCCCCCGGGATCGCCCTGCCCCCCCCCCACGCTGTGTCTGCCCCCCCCCCCCGCTGTGTCTGCCCCCCCGGGGATCGCCCTGCAACCCCCGCTGTGTCTGCCCCCCCCGCTGTGTCTGCCCCCCCCGGGGATCGCCCTGCCCCCCCCCCCGCTGTGTCTGCCCCCCCCCGGGGATGGCCCTGCCCCCCCCCCGCTGTGTCTGCCCCCCCCGGGGATCGCCCTGCCCCCCCCCCGCTGTGTCTGCCCCCCCCGGGGATCACCCTGCCCCCCCCCGCTGTGTCTGCCCCCCCCGGAGATCGCCCTCCCCCCCCCGCTGTGTCTGCCCCCCCGCTGTGTCTGCCCCCCCAGGGATCGCCGCACCCCCAGTTTGTGTCTACCCCCCCCGGGGATCTCCCTGCCCCCCCCCCCGGGATCGTCCCCCCCCCCCCCATCGCGCTGTGTCTGCCCTGGGCACCTGGCTTCTCCCCACGAACCTCCCTCCCCCGCCTTCTCCCCAATGCTGTGTCTGCCTCAGGCACCCCAGCTAGGCCCCCCCACCCCCGAGCCTCCCCCCCCCCACCCTGTGACTGCACCCCTGGCTCTGTCCTGGGCACCCCCGGGCATCGCTCCCCCTACTCCCCCACCACTGCAACTGCCCTGGCCCCCCGCCCCGGAGCATCACCCTGCCCCAGCACTGTGACTGCTCTGGGCATCCCGGCTGGGCCCCCTGCCCTGGGGCATCACCCCACCCCATTGGCAGCTGGGGCTTGGCCTGGGCGCCAGGGCTGGTGCATAGCCTGCCTGTCCCTTGCCCAGCTGTCGCTGCTTGTGGCCGAGCTGGGCGGCGTGGGGGTGACTGCGTGTCCGTCTCAGGGGGCGCGGAGGAGCCTCGCCATGACAGCTGGGTCCCTGCCGAGCAGCCAGATTGGGTTTGTCTTTGGTTTTGGCCTCCACCAAGCGGGTGTGCTGCTGTTGGAATCCATGACGAGAGCTGGTGC
The DNA here is from genome assembly GCA_033296515.1 of Macrochelys suwanniensis. Classification (NCBI taxonomy): domain Eukaryota; kingdom Metazoa; phylum Chordata; order Testudines; family Chelydridae; genus Macrochelys; species Macrochelys suwanniensis. Next base: position 1,775,645 of record CM065782.1, read on the forward strand.
GGGTCAGCGGGTTTTACCCAGCCACGGTGGTTTGCTCCTGCCTGTTTGCCTCACTTTGTCACTCCCCGTTAGCCTTCCCCTCGGGCTGTGACCCCAGGGCCCTCTTTGGAGACAGCCCTTAAAGGTGACCTGCAAAGGGGGCAAAGAACATGGGCTTGTGCCCTTTCTTGCTGCTGGACATAAAGGGCTGGAAGGTATGTTTCGTCCCCTGCTTGTTTTGTACACTGGACATTCAGATGCTGTCTGGCATGCAGTGAAATGATACGACAGGAGCCAACCTTCAGCAGCAGACGGGGGAGGTGGGGGGTGTTGTCACCATAATGTTCTCTCAGTAAAAGATTCAGCATCTCCATCCTTCCAGTGTACATCTCTGAGGCCCCCGAAGGCCTCGTCTCTGCTAGGGAAATTGGGGCCCAGAATTCCCCGCTGGTGCTGCACTAATTGTAATCACAATGATGGAAACTGGAATGCAGACACTGATCAGGTGTCTTTTAAAGATGTCACCGTCTTCTGAGCAGGGTTGGTTGACATGCGGCTGGTCTGCCCTGGGGAGCTGCTGTGGTGGAAGGATTTGAGAAAACCTCATAGCGCAACCTGTGAAGTAGGTCAGGAGTATTCTCCCCATTTCACAGAGGAGGAGATCCAGGCCCAGAGCAGTCAAGTGACATGCCCAAGGTCAGTGGCAAAGCTAGGGGTAGAATTTGGGCATCTAGTGTTTTGCTGAGAGAGTCAAGTTATTTAAACTTAATTTCTCTCTTCAAACCCCAAACTCAACAAAACAAAGCCCTCCCCGGAGTTCTGGCTCCCGGTCCTGTGCTCTAGCCGCAGTCGCGAGCACCACTCCTCTCCCCGCACCCTAGCAGAATGCTCCTCTTCTCTTCTGCCCCATGGAGCAGCAGTGCCCACTTGCTCATGACATTGGTGTGTATTTTGACTGACGCTGCTGTTCTCCCAGGGAGGCTCCCAGCATTTCCTGCAAATAGACCAAGGGGCCACAGACTAGTTATTTCACTACCTCCTGCAATAGCAGTTCCCACCCAGTCATCCGATTTTTTTTGAAGAATAAGTTTTGTGGCTAATAATTGGGTGATCCATGTGCTGCAAACACTGCTCCCTTGTCACTGGATTCATGGCATTCTTGGGGTGGTGGGTAACTATAAAGCACACTTCTATCATGCCTGTTGCTATAGTATTTGGGTGTGGTAATGGTCAGTTTGTTATGCAGCAGCTCAGTGGGCTATCAAGAAAACAACTTTGGTAGCCTGCCACTCTCGTGCCTACAGAGGGGTCAGATGAGCAGACTTGTGTGTATAATCGTAGGACTGGAAGAGACCTCGAGAGGTCATCTAGACCAGTTCCCTGCGCTCACGGCAGGGCTGAGTCTTATCTAGACCATCCCTGACAGGTGTTTTTCTAACCTCTGGCCCGCCTCTTAAAAATCTCAAACGATGGAGATTCCACAACCTCCCTAGGCAATTTATTCCAGTGCTTAACCACCCTGACAGTATATTTTTCCTTATGTCCAACCTAAACCTCCCTTGCTGCAATTTAAGCCCATTGTTTCTTAGCCAGCTCCTAGAAAGAGCGAGGGAATACAAACTCCCGCTGTGCATTGCTTTTGTCGACTATGAAAAGGCCTTCGATAGCGTTGAGTTTAACGCAATATTAAAGGCGCTCGCAGAGCAGGGCATTAACACGCAGTACATTAGTTTGTTGAAGGAAGCGAATACTGGATGTACAACAGACATTACTCTCCTCGAAACTCCCCTCCGCATCCCAATCGAGAAAGGCGTAAAGCAAGGAGATACAATTTCACCGAAACTATTCACCGCCTGCCTCGAAATGGTTATGAACAAGATCAATTGGAAGAGTGGTGTCAGCATAAACGGAGAGAGATTATCTCATCTCAGATTTGCAGACGACATTGTACTAATTGCCGAAAGTACCAACCAACTGCAGAGCATGCTACGAAGACTCGACAAGAAAAGTAGTCAGGTCGGCCTGAAAATGAACCGCTGCAAAACGAAATATATGCGATCAGACGTCTTACGAAAAGCCCGAATAATGGTAACAGGAGAAGACATCGAAGAAGTGGAACAGTACATATATTTGGGCCAAGAAGTTAATATGCGCCAAGACCTGAACGGAGAACTCTCGCGAAGGATTCGGGCAGGATGGTGTGCGTTTAATTCCATCAAGGACATCCTCAAAGGAAAAATTGACAAGACCACACGTAAAAATATTTTCAATTCAGCAGTGCTGCCAGCCATGCTGTATGGCAGTGAAACGTGGGCACTGACGAAGAGAGAAGAGCACCGGCTGTTGGTAGCTGAAAGGGCAATGGAACGAGCTATGTTGGGAATCTCCCTTCTGGATCGTATACCAAATGAAATCATCAGAGAACGCAGCGGTGTGAAAGATATTGTCGTGGAAAGCAGACATAATAAGATGCGATGGGCAGGCCACACAGCACGGCTCATGGATAACAGGTGGACCGCAATCATTGCTGAGTGGTACCCGCGAGAACAGAAAAGACCCCCCCGGTCGGCCTCCAAGAAGATGGGAAGATGACATCGTTAAACGTTTCGGACGAACGTGGAGAAGAAAGGCAAGAGTGCGAGAAGAATGGCAGACGTGTTGTGATCGGCGCAATCTTAACGACAGCTGAAGTCCGATCGATCCAGGTGGTTTCTTATCTTCAGAGGTTAAGGAGAACAATTTTCCTCCTCCTTCCTTGTAACAACCTTTTATGTACTTGAAATTGTTATCATGTCTCTTTCCCCCCCACCCACTTTTCTCCAGACTAAAGAAACCCAGTTGTTTCAATCTTCCCTCATAGGTCATGTTTTCAAGACCTTTAATCATTTTTGTTGCTCTTCTCTGGACTTTCTCCAATTTGTCCCCATCTTTCCTGAAATGTGGCACCCAGAACTGGACACAATGCTCCAGTTGAGGCCTAATCAGCGCAGAGTAGAGAGGAAAAATTACTTCTTTTGTCTGGCTTACAACACTCCTGCCTAATACATCCCAGCATGATGTTTGCTTTTTTTGCAACCATGTTACACTGTTGACTCATATTTAGCTTGTGGTCCACCATGACCCCCAGATGCCTTCTGTAGTAACATAGTCCTCGCTTATACATCTGAGTATGTTAAAGCACTTTACAAACGTGAATGAATTGTCAGTCTCTCTGCAGAGAAGGTAAATCCTGTATAAAGAGAGAGAGATGTTTATGTGGCTGGCCTCAGGCGATACAACGCCAGAGCTGGGAGTAGAACCCAGGGATCCAAGCCCCGTGTTTGCACAGCGCCTAGCACAGTGGGCTCCTGGTCCATTACTCGGGCACCTGGATGCTATGGTAATATAAAGAATAATTAATAATAATCTCTCTTCTGCTATAGAAATGAAAGGACACTGGCAGTTAGTTTTAGACACAGTTATGTTTTTAAAAAAGCTTTTCAGCAGAATAGAAATATTATTCAGAATGTTCTACAATGTCAGTGAAATGAGGGTTCTGGTTGTACATGTCCTCCCGAAGGCTTGGGGACACCGTGTGCTAAATTACTGTGGCTCACACTAGAGCCTGGAGACCCCCAACTGTGTGGGGCAGTGTCAAGCATTGCGTCAAGCATTGTGTCAAGCACTGGACAAATACACGAAAGAGGGGAATCTTACAACCTGCTATAAGGCAAAATAATGATTACAAGCAAGGAAAAGCTTCTATACAAAGAGAGCAGTTCTAGTGGGGATGTGGTAGGAGGGTATAATAAGTGATGACTAGGCTAGAGATGGTGGGGAGGGTACTCCCTACCATCCGTTATGAGAACAAGGGTCAGCCAATTCCACTAAGAGATGACAAATGGAAAATTAAGCAAAAGAAATAGTTGTTTATGTAATTAACTTGTGGAACTCATTGCTACAAGGAATCGTTGAGATCAGGATCTTAGTAGGATTAAGAAAAACTATTGGACGTGCATATGGATAATAGAGCATCCATAAATACACACTTCCCATCAGTAAAGTTGTATGTGTTGTGGGAGGTGCCAAGCCATAAGGTCATTCCCTAATGGCCCCCAGTAGGTGGTTTCTTGTGCCTTCTGCTGAAGCATCTGGTCCTGACCACTTGTGAGACAGGACACTGGCGTAGCCAGACCGTGGGTTTGATTGGGTGTGGTGGCTGCTCTGTCCCTGAGAGACTGCAGTTGTTTGTAACAATTCTATTATACGCTAGCCATGAGCACAGCAAGATTGTACAGAGTCATTCAGGTAGTAGGTAATATTTGGTATTTGCCCCCGCAGGCCACTGGCTTAACCGTTGTCTGGAGCTAGAGAGCCAGTAGGTGAAGCTGACCTGTCTGCTGTTGCTGTCTGAGACAGATTAAACATGGTGAAAATGATGGACAGGAAGTGGGAGCTGAGTGGCTCAGTGAACAGATGTTCTTCAGGACATTGTTACAAGGACCCAAGGCGGGGGGGAACATGGTTCTGTATGGGGCTTGAGCACCCCACTTGTCTACATGCCTCTGGTGAGCGAGAGGGTCCTACACCAGCAGCGTCTGCAGAACTTAAGCTTTTGTTATCAGAAAAATCAGCCTGTTTCTAGCTCTTACAGTTGTGAAGAGCTTTCAGAGTGTGACTGGTAAGGTGAGATCTGCCTGAGCCTGCAACCAGCCAGCCGCAGTGCCTCTGCTACTGCTCAAGGCTCTCCTAAGCAGTGGCAGAGTAAAATGAACCAGGCTGTGGTCAGTTGCATTGATGCTATCTAGAATCCAGTGGGCATGCTCCTGCTGCTTCTGAGTAGCATCAAGGCCAGCCAGGCATTTGAGTTAACCATGGAGTCGAGGACAACACACAAATGACTGCTGGCGAAGGCAGAGTAGCAGAGAACTTTCCTTACAGCAGCCAAAAGGCTCTGGGACTTGGGGTGAGGGGAGAGAGATAGAGGTCCTTTTTCACAGTCATATCTGTGGGCTGGGCGAGTTTAAAATGGATTAGACGTGCACTCTCCGGGGCTGCTACAACAGACGGATCCAGTAGCAAGCTTCAGAGACAGCCAGTGGGAATCCCAGTGTCCTCCCCTTTCCCAGAAAAAACAGATATTGGTTTTCTCACCAAGGCGTTGCCCGTGGGCTCGCTCATGGGCACCTCATTCATGTTTGTCCCGGGTCTGTGTCTGGAAGGCTTACTCCTCTGCTTAGTAGGTGGCCGTGGTCAGGACTCTAATCCCATCTCTGACACTGACATCCTTTGTGCCTTGGGTGAATCACGTCACCTCTGCCTGGGCTGTCCCAGGTCCACCCATCTACAAAGTGGGGACAATGCCCCTGGGAAGGGTGTGGGGCTGGTAGTGAGGATTAGTGAATCTGCAAAGTGCTCTATGAACGCCGAGCTCTGCAGTCTAATCTGCATATGTTCTAGTCTACTGGATCATTCCGCTCCTGAATTTTCCCCCAAGGGCGCAGGCAGACAGAGATGGCTCTTTTGTTTGCGCCAACAATAGAACAAATGTTGGCTTTCTGAAAGGTCAGTGGCACTCCGGGTGGTGATTAGCCCCGCGTGTGCTGGGTGCGGAAATGGAGCTCTCCCTGCTGCTCTGGAATGAGGCTCCCTGCAATCTGGGAGTAGGTGGATGTGCTCACTCCGATCCGCTGCTTCCCTTCCCCCAGCCTGCCTGAGCCTTTCCCTTTGCAGGCCTGACAATCTCAGTAGTGTGCTTTCCTGTAGCTGCAGCTCCGTGCTGGGTGGGCTCAGAATTGCCGGCGAGCTGTTCTGGGTGAGGGGCTTGACAATTTGGGGGTGTGGCCTTGTTGGTGGGGGTGGGGTTTCGGGGGCAGAGCCCCAATATAATGAGTCACTGCCCGGATCGGGCATCAATAAGAATTAAAGGCAGCTCTAGAGAGTGGGACTGGAAGCACTGAGTGCAGTGTAAGCAAAGCCCTGGGGTTCAAAAGCCCTTTGCAGTGACAGCAGGAAAATCTCCCGCATCTCTGCTTTTCCAGAGCAGGGTTTGGACTATTCTGAGACAAACTACGGGAGAAATTGGCTCTTCCTGGGGGCTGGACTCCTAGGATGGCTACTGGGGGAGCAGCATTGTCAGTTGATTCTAATGGGCCGGGTTTTCTCTGCCGACTGAGTTTTATGGCAGCTCATAGAATATCAGGGTTGGAAGGGACCTTAGTAGGTCATCTAGTCCAACCCCCTGCTCAAAGCAGGACCAATCCCCAATTTTTGCCCCATATCCCCAAATGGCCCATCCTCAAGGATTGAACTCTCAACCCTGGGTTTAGCAGGCCAGTGCTCAAACCACTGAGCTATCCCTCCCCCCCATTAATAGAGAGATGCCGATCTCCTAGAACTGGAAGGACCAGGGTTGTTGAGTCTAGTCCCGTGCCTTCATTAGCAGGACCAAGTACTGTTCCCTGACAGATTTTTTTTTTGCCCCAGATCCCTAAATGGCCCCCTCAAGGATTGAACTCACAACCCTGGGTTTACCAGGCCAATGCTCAAACCACTGAGCTATAGTAATGACATCCAACAGGACTAGAAATGGGAGGTTCTGACTCCCATCTGGGTCAGGTTAATGCAAACACTGGGGCTTGGAATATGAATGGCCTGAGGGAATTGGGAATGGATTATGGAGCCTTTCATCTCCAGGCCACAAGATCTAAGCCAGTCCCGAGTAATGGTGGAAGGTTATTATACACTTACTGTTTGGTGGAGTGGCCTCCATCCAGACAAACGGCTGCAATTTAAACACTTTACTGGTGTCTCAGCAGAGCCCAAGGATAAGTGGGAAATCTTCTGTTGCCTGTATAGGGGGCAGGTGCACTTGCGGTCTGTGCTGCATTTGCTCTGTGGACATACAAGCTCTATAGTGTGTGAATCCAGCACCCTTTGCTTGCATGAAACTGCCAAAGAGTGAGAGAACAGTGGTGGGCAAGGTGGGGCTGAGGGTTTTCTAGTCACGGCAGTCATGGGCTCGGCCAGGTCTCCCACCTTCCTGCTGGGGCCATTGATTTATCCTGAAAGCTCACCGCCAACAGCTAAGCAGCGGGTAATGCTATTGGTTCCCACGTGCTGCACCCACCCCAGGTGCCTGGGGGGCTCTTTGGAGCCATATTGAAATGTGCAGCCCATAATCTTGCTCTGGTCTCTCAGTGCTGAGCTCCTTCCTGGCAGACAGGAGGGGGGAGGCTCCATCTCTGGCTGATGGGCTCAGGAAGGTTTTCCTTGCTGTCAGAGGGTCTCTCAGCCCCAGCTCCTGGGCTCTAGAACGTCAGCCAGGCTTTACAGGCAGAAGCTGCAATGGTTTAAGTTAAATCACTTTAAAAACCAAATGACTTAAACGAGTGCAAGTCGGTGTGGCCGCACATGCGTCGGTCAGTCCTGGCTGCTGTGCGCTCCGAGGGGGCCTGGTCTGGCTTCCCCTTCCCCTCGCACCTGCTGGTGAATAAGGCTGGAAGAGTCGGCTTGGTGACAGGAAGGGCTCAGCAAGCCAAGAACAGGGCCTGCGTCCTGAGGCATAGCCTGTGCGTCGCAGCTGCTGTGCACGGTGGGCGGAGACGTTCGGTCTTGCCCACTGCAGGGATGCCCCTAAGGGCACCAGCCTCATTTCCAGGAGGCAGGCGTACACCACCCTGGGTCTAGGTGGATTTCTGCATGCTGGCACCTGACCTCTGCTGGCCACGCCTCCCTGTTAAAGCAGAGTCAGCAGGCTGCGTTGTAGGACTCTTGTCTCGCCTTTTGGTCCTCGCTGGGTTGAGATCGGCGGTACCCAACACTGCAGCTGGGGGACAGGGGAAGGAGGCTAAACTCTCTTTCCCTGCTTTAGACGTATTTCCTCTGCCCCAAATACCTCGCACCTTTGAAAACAAAAAGAAGCTCATAACTTTCCTAGCTGATTCAATATCCTGGCTTCTGTGGAAACCCCAGCTGCATCTGCTCCCTTTCTGCTGGAGCTGATCTCCTTTCTGCATCCCGCCTTTCCCCCTTTGCAGTGCTGGAACGCTTTGCTGATGTGCCCTCTGACACACTGTGGTGCACGTTTATAGGGCTGCGTGAATTCCACGCAGCCTTCCCAGTGGGTCTTTGGGGAGCAGACACCCAAAGTCTCTTCCGTGGACAGTGAGATTTGATTTTGATCACCTCCTTGGAGAGAGGGATATACTGGAGCTGGGTGCTGTGACAGCTACCGTGGCTGCCTTCAGATTCGGAGATTGAGGAATAGAAAGACAGGTGCATCTGCTTTCTTCAGAAAATGTTACTGCCCATTTACTGATGCCAGAATAGAGAGATCTGCAGAGGCTTCTGAGGCCCAGGGCTGGATTTGGATGGGCTTTCTCCTTCCCAATGTGTTGCTGAGAGCAGCATCTCCTGAGCTGTATCTTCTCCCAAAGCAGCGGAGACGTGGCTTGGATGGACGTGTGGCCTCACCAGAGGTGGTGGCAGGTGTTTGTGGGGAAGCGTTTTGAGGGTCCCTGGGACATTCAGGATTGCATCAAGTTCCTTTGCTCCCAGAGTACCTTCTAGAGTAACATTAGATTTATTTGAACTCCACCCAGGGCAAACCTTTGCCACAGTTCTTGGTGTCTTCCTTTGCCCTGGTAGCTGAATAAGTGGGATGTCCGTGTGGCTGTCCACTTCCCAGCTCCGGTGCTCTGTCCTGGCAGGGCCTGGGCTGGAACCTTCACTGCCAGCTGCATCCTGCCCTTGTTGCGAGGTGGGGGCCTCTCTGTGTCCGGGAGGCCAGCGGGAATTCTATCTCTGACATGTGTGCCTGAATTTGTCCCTCAAAATGACGATGCTGTTGGAAAGAAGCGCAGTGTGTGCAGATGCTGAGGAAGCTCCTCTCACCATCAGCCCTCTGCCGAGGCTGCTCAGTCCTGACCCGCGGCCTCCCTGCTGTTCCAGTCCTGCGCTCCCTTGCATCTCTGCCATGCTATCCTCACTGGGCTGGTACAATAGGGCGGGCTATTGCTGCTGGAATTCTCCTCCTCCTCCCCCTCCATCGCAGAAATAACCAAGCCTAATGCCATCGCCTCAGGATGGTCCAGTGAGGCTTCAGGCCCCTCCAGGCATGATCTGCCTGAGAAGTAACTGGTTTGGCTGGAGGCCTCTCAGTGTGTTGTGCAGGGAGGGGGCGATGTGGTTACTGCAGGATTGACCCGGTGTCATTGGCAAGGCCTGTGTCACCCCACCTTGCACCCAGCTGGGGAGGCAGTGCTGGCTGCCAGCGACCCTGCAGGATCACTGGGCCCCAGCTCGAGGGAGCAGCAGGCTGCCCATTTGGTCTGGAAGAGAATGGGCTGGTACATGGGGAGTCCTAAGACGATGATGCTGGCTTGTCCCCAGTGAGGAATGAGCTGGAATTTCCATGTTGTGCCCTGTGTTTGCCAGCCTGCTCTCTACTCTCCGTTCAGCCTAGCCAGTCGTGGCGGGGGGAAGGTGGTTGGCTTTTCCTGGGGGGCCTGGAGCTCTGGTTGCTTGGTGTAGCCATGGTTTCGGTTGCTTGGTGGCAGTAGGCAGGGCTGACGCAGGGATAGGATGCTGGCTGCGTGGGTCTGCCTTTGGCCAGTGGGAAAGGAGCATCTTCTGCAGGAGACAACCTAAGAATGATTCCTTCTGGAAATAGCAGCATGATCGCTACTGCCAGCCAACAGTGCCCTCCTTTAGAAGTGCAGTCCCCACTGTCTTTGCTTTGTGGGGGCTGGCAGCGCTAGGGGGCTGGGCCATGCCCCGCATACAGGCACTGTGCTCTGAATTCCTGCGCTCCAGGCCTGCTTCACAGGCCTTGCACCAGCACCTATATTCTCTCTGTTTGCTCAGCCAGATAAACCCCCTGAGATGCGGTGGCTCTTGGGGGACAGCAGGCTAGTGTGAGATCATGCAGTGTGTTCCCAGTACGTGGGGTGCAGGCCTGGCTCTGTACCTTACACCCTACTGCAGGGAGCTGTGAATCTCTGACTTCTCCTATCAGCCCTCCAACTCCACTGACCAGTCTTGTCCGGGCACCCCTCTCTGGTGAGCCGGCAGCCCCCACTCTTATTTATTTACCTAGAGTGCAGTCAAGGAGACAAATTGCTTTTTTGGGGGGGGAGGGGGTCTGTGCAGAAGCTCAGAGGAGGTGAAGAAAGGGAGGGGAGGGCTCCAGGGATGCCAGGTCTCTGGCAGGGTCCAACGCTCCCTTTTAAAAATATTAGTATAGGATGAAAGATCTGAAGCAGTCAGCTGGCACTCAGGCTCCTGGGGCTTGCTTGTTACTCCTTCCGCTGCCCCCCAACATAACCAGATTAAAGCCCTGAGCTGTCTCTAGTGGGAGGCTTGTTGGAGTTCCCAGGTGGCTGCTACGCTGTGCAGGTAGCTAGGACCTTACCGAAGCTCAGTGCACAACATTGTAGAGCAGAGACACTCCCAGCTGACGGCAGGCTTACCTTACTTTCACTCCAGCGGAGTTCTGAGATGTTGGAGAAACCTCATCCTCTGGCTGAGGGCATGCCAGCCAGGCCTGGCTGTTTACAAGGTCTAAGCTTACCCAGTCAGCTCTGGTGTCAGACACACACACTGGGTGGGTCAGAATCCACAAACTCCCTGGAGCTGTCACTCCCGCCCCCCCCCCCCCCGCCCCACCCAAGTTTCATTCCTTTTTCTTTCCCTGGCATCCAACTAACGTGCTTGTCTCCTAATCACCAGCACGTCATTGTAGAGTGGAAGCCAGGATCCAACAGGACTGAAGCAGCCTGGAGTGAGTCAAACAGCAGCAGGTGCCAACACTTCTCTCAAGTCCCCTGGCATGAGAACTTTGCAGTGACCTTGTCTTCTCTGCCTGGGGCATGGGCACACATGCACGCAGGGGGCATTCTGTAGAGCACAGAGAGCCCTGAAGCGTGCTCTCCCAGCTCGGCTTGCCCTGGGTAATACGTGGTGGGGGAGGAGAGAGCACTGCTGCACCCAGTGTAAGAAATGGGGTCAGATTAGGCCAGTTTTCAGGAGGTGCCCGTCCCAGTGGATCTGCTAGCTGGATTTCTCGCTGGCATGCTGCAGACGGTGAGAGATTCCGGGCAGAAATGCAGCCACTCAGAACACTCCACATCGAACCCGAATCAGCAAGCCCCAGCGCAAACCCCTCTTCTTGTCTCCAGCTGCCTTCCTGTTTGGCTTCTTAATGCAAGTTCTGTTTCATAACAGGAGTGAGGTTCTCTGGGTAGCACATTGTTGGGTGAGGACTCTGCTTCTCAGGAGGCTCCTAGCTGCTTTAGCTGGATGTGTAACGCTATGTGGAGAGGATGGGCAGGGTACATGGTTAAGCACTCAAACGTCAGGAAGTGCCAATGGTAAAGTCAGCAGTGCACCCTTAGCTCTACTCCCATACGTGTGTGCAGCATTTGGACTGTGTTGTACTCACAGTACTGCACAGTATCTTTTCGGGGGAATAAGGCAAAGCGCCACATTGATTGGTAATACAGGTATCAATCAACACTGTATCATATGCATATGGTATATATTACAGTCACACTCACTCACTCCGTCTTGATAGGTTTCAGTGTAGTAGCCGTGTTAGTCTGTGTCAGCAAAATGAAAATAAGAAAGAAAAACTTGTAGCACCTTAGAGACTAACAAATTTATTTCAGCATAAGCTTTCGTGGGTTAGTACCCACTTCATCGGATGCATCCGATGAAGTGGGTACTAACCCACGAAAGCTTATGCTGAAATAAATTTGTTAGTCTCTAAGGTGCTACAAGTTTTTCTTTCTTATTTTCACTCCGTCTTGTTACCAACTAGTTGCTCCCCTTAACTTCACTGGCCAGGTGAGTTAGATATGGGAGGGGTGGAGCTGGGCTTCTGCAGATCCAGATCGATGCTTCGATGTTGATAAGACGAGACCTGGGATCCTCTGCCAGACACCTCACATTTATAGCAGCTTCCCTCTCATGCAAATTTATTCCAGATGCGAAATCTGTCTGTGTCCCTTGGTCCTTTGTGCTGCTTCCCTCTGGGTGTTGTCTTAATGTTGCCACATTTGTTTTTAAAGAGGGTGTTTTTAAAAGAAGGTGCTAGCTTCTAACTCCCAAGGCCATCAATATGTCTGATCTTCTTTAATGAGCCCACTTGACAAGTTTTATTGTTCTTGGGTCTGGCTTCCATCCCCTCTCCAACTGTTGCAGCTGTCTGGAGGTGCTGGCCTTCCACGCCTTCCTCATTCACACCTCATTCATTCAACGGGGCAGTTGATTAAAAAGCGAGGGAGATCTTATTCTACTCCTAGATGAAAAGATATTTCTCTTCTACCTTAACTATCCTTATAGGGGCTATAACATTATACCGAGGCTCAACACAAAGTTTCTATATAAGGATTTGATACAAAGTCCCTATATCAAAGGACTTGATACAAAGTTGTATAGAAATAGAGGTTATATATGGATAGACTTAATACAAGGTTATATGACGAGGCCTAATACAAAGTCATATGAAAGTTATGTGAAGATGCTTAATGCAGAGATTTATCTACAATTGCACACTGCTTCCCAAATACCGCAATATAATGTAGACACGTGTCTTGCCTTTGCCTCGCGGGAGGGAGCTCTTGTCCTAGCTTTCATTTTGTGCACTCACATTTTGCTCAGTGTCACAGTGCGCTAGCCAGGCGTGACCTTAGTCTGTGTGCTAAGGTCTTTTCTGTATAACGCAGGTACAGTATTGTAATAGTTTACTCTGCAATCCTGCAGCTGGTTCTGGGTGGGCAGCCCCCTCTGAAATCGGTGCAAGCACCAGGCTCTGGGTGCTCAGAGGACAGTGGCAGGATCAGGCTCTAGTCAGCAGCTGTGCACTACATACTCTTTAATCAACATCCACTGCCACCTTCTAGTCATAGCTCAGAGGATGAGTTTGCAGCTGCATTAGCTTCGGAGTTGGGTGGGCTGTATGTGCCAGCACATTTTCACCAGTAGTCTGCCATGTTGTACCTAGCGTGTAATGTTGTGTAAGAATTGTTTACTGCGTGCTTGCCACTTAAACGACTTTAATGATCACTGTGACATACACACAGGAGTTCACTGTACTACAAACTCCGATATAATGCATCATGGTGCATGCAAAGGGGCACAGTTAGGGTAATATTTTGGCCTTATCTTTGTCATCGCCTGACAATTATTATTCAATGCTTGTAATGCAGTAGCACCTAAAGGTCATGGTGAGGTTGGGTTCCATGGTGCCAGGTGCTGTACAGATGTGATAGTCCCTTATCAGAGTACTTACCAGGTTCTCCACACTGTTTGATGTGAGATTTTTTAAAATCCCCTGATATAGGGGTACTCAGCAGAACGCCTCGGACCGGCCTGACCCGCGCATTTTGGGATGGCACAGGAGAGAGTTCCTCTCCTGCAAGCCTGGTACAACTTCTGCCTTGCAAAGGGCACTGTGGCAGCAAAGAAAGTGATTCAATCAATCCTGGTTTCATGCGATCCCTCTTGCTTCCCCCTCCCTCCTTCCCTCCGGGGGTTCTGCAGCCACACTGAAATGCACAGCCTCCCAGAATCCTGCTGCCTGCTTTCTTGCCCAAACGCCATCCTCTCCGGTCCTAGCTGGGACCTCTTTCATTTCAGAATTGCTCTCTGTAGTCTTAAGGCTCTGCATGGGCTTCCACCAGCCAGTCTCTCAGGCCAAGTCTCTCCCTCCTCCCCCGCCCCCCTTTCCCTGCTCACTCTTCATTGAGGACAAGCCTCTTCTGCGTCTGCACATGCACCCCACTGGAGGTGCAAGAGCCTTCTCCTGGGCATCTCCTGCCATCCGGAACAGCCTCCCTGTACGTCACTCAGAAACTCTCCTACTTTCTCCCCTCCACAAATGTTGTTTAAAAACACCTTTGTTGCATAAACCTCTTCCTGTATCCCCCCCTCCTGCTACTGCCTTAAAAACAGACGCCCTAGACCATGTCTTCACCCTGCTGTTTTCTGTAATGTATCCGCCATGCTGCCCTGCTGTCTGATCTCATGCTGGAAAGTGGGGAGGTTTGGTCAGGAGGGTTTACCTCCTCTCCGAGGCCCGAGAGCCCCATGGGAATTCCATAGGTTTTCGAGGCTGGGGGGGGAGGGAGTGACCTGTGAGTCCCAAACAGAGGAGAGAGTGTTGTGCTAGTGCTTGATAAGCAGCAAATGACCGTGATGAGTCAGAAATGAAGCTGAGCCTGTTAGCGTCGTGGTCCAGACCAAGTGAAGGTCCTCAGCAGTGAGCGCAGACGTGTAAGAGAAGAACACGTTCTTAGTGTCTGGGGATGCGAGGAGAATGGTAACATCTCTCCAGCGCCCCCCCACCCACCCATCTCACGTGCTGTGGTACAGTCCAGTGAAGCAGGTCATTTAAACCAGCTGTTCTAATCCAAGCCCTGGGAAGTGGGGTGGTGTCTTTGGAGAGCTAGTGACCGAGTGCTTGGAGAGCTGGTTTTGGGGCCTGTCCCTTGTGCTGTTGACTGGCCATGGGGCTGGGGTGAGCCATGACCCAGCCCTGCTCCAGTTCCAATGTGCTCTTCTCTCTCTTCCAGGCACTCCATCAGTTGTATTACGACCCAAATATTGAGAACAAGAACCTGGCTCAGAAATGGCTGATGCAGGCACAGGTCTCGCCCCAGGCTTGGCACTTCAGCTGGCTCCTCCTCAATCTGGACAAGGTGCCGGAGATCCAGTACTTTGGGGCCAGCGCCCTCCACATCAAGATCTCCCGCTACTGGAACGACATCCCTGCCGACCAGTACGAGAGCCTCAAGTCGCAACTCTTCAGCCAGATCACCCGCTTTGCCGGTGGCTCCAAGATAGTGCTTACCCGGCTCTGTGTGGCGCTGGCCTCGCTGGCACTCAGCATGATGCCCGAGGCCTGGCCCTGTGCTGTGGCGGACATGGTCCGCATGTTCCAGGCAGAGGACTCCAATGTGGACGGACGGGCACGCTGCCTGGCACTCCTGGAACTGCTGACAGTGCTCCCTGAGGAGTTCCAGACCAGCCGCCTGCCTCAGTACCGCAAGGGGCAGGTGCGCAGCGTGCTGGCCCAGGAGTGCGGCTCTGTCTTCCCTTTGCTGGAGCAGCTGCTGCAGCAGCAGGACTCCCCGGGTTTCATCAAGCAGAAGGTGCTGAAGTGTTTCTCCAGCTGGGTGCAGCTGGAGATCCCGCTAATGGACTGCGAGAACCTGATCCAGGCAGCCTTCACCTCCCTGCAGGACCCGGAGCTCTTCGACACGGCTGTGGAGGCCATCGTCAATGCCATTTCCCAACCAGATGCCCAGAGGTAAGAGCGGCATTCCCCGCTCCCTGCTCGGGCCGGGCCGTTCGAGCCTGTTTGCCTGCAGTGATGACTGGTCCCCTTGGGTGTGAGAGTGGAGCGGAAGCCTGGGGATTCTGGCTCGCTGAGCTGGCTGCAGGCGGAGGCATGATGGCGATGGCACAGGCGGGCATAGGAGCCTGGGGGAGGGGAAGAGAAGCCCCGGCCTTGAGGGTTTCAATGCGGTGCTAGTCTGTCTTGGTGACTTCTTCCTCTGCCTTACCCACAGGCCCGGAGGTCAGGGCTGCCAGCTCTCCACATACATGTTACTGCTCCTGTCCGTCCCACTGCAGGCTCCCTAGACGCCCTCACACTGAGCTGGCTCAGGCTGGAGAAGGGGGCCATGCTTAGCCATTTAGTCTCCCTAGTGACTGGAGAGCAGGGCCTTGAACGCCATGGGTGCTGTTCAGAGGCCCCTTGCCACTGACCCATGAGCTCGTCCGCAGACTCCTGCTTTGACAGACGCTCTGTCTGGGGCTGTCTCTGAGGGGCAGCAGCTGCCAGCTCTCAGCTCTTTGAAGAGCCCTCAGGAAGTAGATGCTCCGCAGCTCTGACCTTCTTCTCCCGCAGATAGGGTTTCCTGTTGTCTCCGTGTCTGAGGAATGAAACAGCTGGCTCAGTCCAGGGAGAGCTCCGCTCGGCTGCACTACAGACACTGGGCAGCCATTTCATGTAGGCTTGTCTCCTCTCCCTGTACGTCCAAGGTGTGTCGATTCCCCTTTGATCTTGGCTGCGACTCTCCCTGGAGAGCAGAGCCGTGAGACGGTGAGGGCTAGGGGAGAGGCCCCCTCGGACCACGGCTCCAGCACCGAGCCCCAATTTAGGCCGTATCTGAGCAGCAGCCATCCTCCAGGCCGTGGCACCGATGCTCAGAAAATGGAGAGTACGTGGGTCTCATCGGTCACGCTCCCGCTTCACTGCTTAGCACCTCTCCCCATTTTCCCTGGGAGGAGAAGGGCTGAATTGGGGAGCTAGGTGCAGCTGTGCATCAAACCATGGCTCTTCCACGGGAGTCTGAATAACTGCCGGGATTCCCAGCGTTGGGGCGTGCGCTGATTCCAGGGCAGAGGTTGCTGAGGTCTAGGCCAAGGTTCACAGGGTCTTCTAAGACAGTGCTACTCAGAGTGGTGGTCTGGTCCGCGAGCCATCGGCTGCCGGTCTGCGGCGAGTTTCCAGGAAGGAAGGAAAGAATAGGATAATGGCACAAATATGGTACCGGTCCCTGGCACATTGGGGGGGGGGGGGAAATTGCCAGTCTGCCACATCAGAGAGTTTGAGAAGCACTGCTCTAAGACACAGGTGCTGCTTCTGGAGACTAAGGGTCCCAACATGCGTTGTAGCCCGGTTGTTTGGATGGTAATGGAGCGTTGCTTCCTGGGAGCTGTAGTCTCCTGTACCAGCACTAAATGAGAATGGGCCCAATCTACTCCAGGCAAGCTCAGACACTGTGGTGATGGGTGTGATGTGAAAAACCAGAGAAGCTGCTGCCATGTTCAGTTCTGTTAATTACCCCAGACCATCTCCCTCTTTCCCAGGGCCCCAGCTGACTTGCTGACCCTGTGTGCCCTCCTTCCATCCTGCCTGTCCCCAGAAACAGCATCAGGCACTGTTGGGTACGGGAAGCCCTGGATACCAGCTAGCATCCTGTGACTTACGATAGCTTCTCCTGGAGTGACTCCTCCAGCCCTTACCCTGCCCATCTCATGAGCCTGTGGCAGGTGCTTTGGGGTGACCTTACAGCTGGGCTTTGGGCATGAATTTGGGGCTGGTGAGAGGTGTTGGATTGCCAGGCTAGGGAGCCACAAGGAGAGCCTTGCCAGGGACACGGGTACCTGGAGGGGGTTTCTAGCACCCACTACTGGCCCTCACAGCACTTCATAAACCAGTCGTGCCCAGCCCGTGATGGAGCGCTGTGTTCTCCCCACCTCACAGATGGGGAGGCCACACGCCACAGGAGCCAAGTGGCTGCCCAGTGGCACATGGGAATTGGCCTCGAGGCTGGGACTAGAACGCAGGAGTTCCTGGTTCCCAGCCTCGTACTCGGTCCGCTGGACTCTGCACTCTGACCTGTCCCCCTGGAGCAGGCAGGGACTCTAATCCCCTCTCCCATGGTGTGCAGGGATGAGATACCCAGGCTGTGACCGCACTGAGTGTGTGTGATCACTTGTGAATGTGTAAAGCCCCTTGCACTGAACACTGGAACGAGCGCAAACCTGACCGTCCTGTTCAGTGTGCATCGTGCTGCGGCTGCGGCGGCAGGAAAACAGAGCCCGGACTCGGTGCCAGGCACTGCGCAGCACACATCTCCACGGGGAGGGGATCCCGCCAGAGGGGCAACCTAAGGCACGAGGCCTTGCTTTGAGACATAGTTCTGAGCCGGCAGCTGCTCAGGAGAGGGATTGTCTTTCACTCTTTACAGCGTGCTGAGTGCGCACTCTGAGCCGTCAGTAAGGTGTGATCATGAACGGTGGGGGGCTGATCCTGGTGCGACAGCAGTAAATATAAACCGGGGAGGTGTCGGTGCTGCTAATACAGCACCTCATGCTGTCCGTCAGCCAACAGACATCGGTCTGAGCTGTGCATCGTGGTCAGTGTTATCCCTGCTCTGTGGGTAAGGAGCTGAAGTGCTGAGGCGGTGATGTGACCATGGTGATGGTAGCAAAGGACCCACCCCACCAGGACATGCCGAAGTGGCAGGTCCCAACATTGGGGCTGGATGGCGGGACTCCGCTCCCCTTCTCTCTGCCCGCGGTTTCTGTCTGTCTGGCCTGCCAGGATGCGTGAACCTGGGGCCTGAGTGCTCCTCCTTGGTGATGGCGGGTGTTGGGTCTGAGCTGCTGCTGCTGACACTTGCTCCTGTCTGTCCAGAGTAGCAGGTGCTCTCCCCATGTAGGTCCGTGGACCCTTGACAGTAGCCTCGGTGCATTACTGTTTGTCTCGATCCGGCAGCCACTTTCCTCTGCTCACTTTAAGCTGCTGCCCTGCCCCTCCCCCTCCCCCTGTCCTGGTTCTTTTATCATGCTGGTCGCTCTTGTGGCCTGAGGGGCACTGAGATCCATCAGATCCCTGCCTGGGATTCACAGTTGCCTCCCTGCTGCCCTGAGTCTTATAGAACCAGAGCAGGGTAGTGGATGTCTGCTCCTTCAGGGAATGCCGACGCTGCAGTTAGACACCTGCGGCTGGCCTGTGCCAGCGGGCTTGGGCCAAGGGGATGTTTAATTGTGGTGTGGACATTTGGGCTTGTCTGGAACCCTCCCACCTCACAGGGTCCTAGAGCCCAGACTCCGAACGTCTACATGGCAATTAAACAGCCCCTTAGCCTGAGTCAGCTGGCACGGGCCAGCCATGGGTGTTTAATTGCAGTGTTGACGTAACCAATGTGTCCCTCTCCACCATCGTTTGTTCTGTGGGACACCAGCCAGCCATCCCCATGCATCTGTCTCACCTGCGGGAACATCTACCTGCTCGTTAGGTGTGACTCCGCCCTGCGTTTTTCCCTGTGTCTAGCTTTGGGATCATAGGAGAGACATGAGGTTCCCTAGAAGGGACTCCATTGGCCTTGGGAGGGGACAGGGTGTGTTTGGATGGGGGTATCCAACAGTATCCTGGGGCCAAACAGTGTTTCCTCTTGTAACTGTGCCTCCTTCACTGCATCCCCAGGCTCCTCGCAGCACTCTGAACGGGCAGAGTCACCATGAGCAGTGGGCACACGGTGCTGCTCCACCCTGGCTCTGCCCCGCTTGTTTTTTCTCCTTCCTGGATGCACTCAGCCCCACCCACTCCTGTCTGTGTCCCTCAGCGGTGAGAGGAACCGCAGCCCAGCCAGTTCTCCCAAACGCCTCCTGACCTTTTGGTCTGTCTGGCTCTTCCCACATCCATCTCTGAGGTTCCTGCTGCTTCTCAGCCACATTCCTCCCTGCTCTCTCATCTCTGTTCTTGCAGGTGCCTTGCCCTGTCGCCTGTGCTGCTTGTGCACCCTTCCTGCCTCCCATCCTGCAGCTGCAGGCAGAGACCATCCTTAGTGTTCCTCTGCTGACCTGGACCCTGATCGAGTGACAGACTCCACACAGTGGGTCACTCACCTCCCCAAGGAGGGCTGGTTCTGGCCTCCTGGGAAGCTGGGACTCTGAAAAAGATTTGGGGGTCGTGATGGACAATCTACTCCTGGAGGAATTCTGCGACACTGCGCGTGCCCAGAATTTATGTCCCCCACAGATTTCTTTGCTTCCCTGCAGAAAAATGACTTTCTGATGGGGAAGCAAAGGGAAGCCACAAGAGCAGTCATGCAACCTTCCTCAGCAGTATGTTTTGGGTGCCCATGGCAGCTGGCAGAGAGGTAGATCACAGTAGGGCAGGGGGTGGGCCTGGGGAAGACCTGGCTGGTGACTCCTACCCTGCGCCAGGCTCAGCTGCTAGTCCCAGCTGGGCTGGAGTGGACAGGACTTCCTCTTACCCAGGACAGCATCCAGGGCAGACCCACCCCCAGGTCCCCCCCCCGCCCCCCCCCCCCCCCCCGGCTTCCTGCACCCATCGCTCCTCAGCTGCAGGGGAAGGGATCACTGAACGGGGATCTGCTCTCCCATCCCACCCAACAGCCGTGCATCCAGACCCCCTCATACCCAGATGCTGCCGTGGAGCCTCGCACCCCCCTGACGAGCCCCACTCTTCCTGCACCTAGACCACCCCCATGAGCCACCTGCACCCGGATCTCCACCCCACCGAGCTCCAAACAGCTGCATCTAAATTGCCACCCCACTGAGCCCTGCTCCCCCCAGACCCCCCTGTTGAGCTCTAGCTCCCCACACCTGCTCACTTCTCCCGGGATGGCAGTCGGTCTGTGCTGGAGTGAGAGCAGGCTAAGGAAGTTGTTCGGTTGGATGAAGCTCAGTGTCAATCATGGGCAACATGGCAGCTGGGGAGAGAAATGTTAGCACTTTGGATGAGGGAGCCTTCAGCTGTACAGCGTTTCGGAGAGCAGCCCTTCCTGGGGCCCAGGCAAGATGCTGCCGCGCGGTCTGTCTCTAGCCAGCAGCTCCATCTCTTACCATGACCGCCCCACTGGGCATGATATGTTGGCATTTCAGACTGTCAGGAGCGTCATTCAGAGAAACATCGGGTACATCTACACTGCAATTAGACACCTGCGGCTGCCTGTGCCAGCCAGCTCGGCCTACGGGGCTGTTTCCTTGCTAGTGTAGACGCTCGGGCTGGAGACTGGGCTCTGGGACCCTGCAAGGGGGGAGGGTCCTAGAGCCCAGACTCCAGTCTGATCCTGAACGTCTACACTGCAGTTAAACAGCCCCTTAGTCTGAGCCCTACGAGTCGGCTGGCGCTGGTCAGCCACAGGTTCTACTAGCAGAGTAATCCTCTGTGCTTTACCAAGGAATGGCAGCATTGACAAGGCAAGTGGATTCAGCCCTGTCCCTCCCCCTCCCACTAGCAGTGGTGCCAGGGAGGAAAGCAGTGCTGGGTGGGCTGACCTGGTAAGGGACTTGGCTAGAAACTGCTGGGCTCCAGCGTCTCTGCACAGACTGGGGGAGCCTTGGGAACTGCAGGCAGCTCCTGCGTAGACTTAGGGCAGGTGCGGAGAGAGATTGAACTGGTGCCAATGAGAAGGCTGGGTTGGGGGCTATCTCCAGCGGCTGGAGAAAGGGGCGGAACTGGGTCTGTCCATCTGCCCAGCCCCTTCCGTAGTCCGGGGGATATTACTTCATTTTTTTGTCTCTTTCTGCTAGTAGGATGACACATCACCACTCCATGCCAGCACAGGGGGAGAAATAGGCAGTTCCTGTCCCCTGAGAAGGTGCTGGGGGGAATCATGTGGTGTCCTCGTTTGCTGTTCTTGGTCTGTCCTCTCCAGTAACCAGACTACTGGATTCCCATCCCAGAAGAGGAAGCTTCTCTAGGAGAGCAGGCTCAGAGCTTCCCCTGGTGGAGTACACACAGATTCTTTGATCAGAAGACCCTTACGGTCTGCTGCTGGCTTGCTGGTCAGGGAAGATCAGATTGTCCCTCATTCTTCAGCCATTCTTCCTCTCCTGGTGGTTAGATGGAGGATCTGTCTGCAGTTTGATTGCACTGGAATTTGATAGCAGGGCTCCGCGGAGACCAGTCCCCTTTATACTGAGGCTCAGTTAGATGAGAATTCTGTCTTCCACCAGATCACTCAGGGCAACAAAATCCATCTTCTCCGGCACAGAATCCTAATGTCTCTCGCTTTGGGGTGGCCAGCTCTCTGCCTGCCATTACACGTTGTCTCAGTGCTAGTCGCTTAGTGCAGATTCCCCAGGCCCGTTCTGTCCTGGGTTTTGCCATATGGTAAAGGCACAAGCCCCTGTTATATTTTCATAGGTCCCAAGGCCAGAATGGACCGTTATGATCATCTAGTCTGACCTGTATAACACAGGCCAGAGAACTGCCCCCAAGTAATTCCTACAGCAGAGCTTCTAGAAGAACATCCAATGGTGATTTTAAAATTGCCAGTGATGGAGAATCCACCACAATGCTTGGTAGATTGTTCCAATGGTTAATTACCCTCCCTGTCAAAACGTAGGCCTTGTTTCCAGTCTGAATTTATCTAGCTTCAGCTTCCAGCCATTGGATGGTGTTAGATCTTCCTCTGCTGGACTGAAGATCCTATTTGTAACTGTGTTCCCCATGTAGATACTTGGACTGGAATCATCACCCCTCAACCTTCTTTATTAAGCTAGATAGATTGAGCTCTCTGAGTCTATCGCTAGAAGGCAGGTTTTCTTATCCTTTAATCATTTTTGTGGCTCTTTTCTGAACCCTCTCCAGTTTATCAACATCCTTCTTGAATTATGGCCACCAAAACTGGACACAGGATTCCAGCAGCAGTCGCACCCAGTGCCAAAGACAGAGGTAAAATTGCCTCTCTGCTCCTACTCAAGGTTCCCATTTATGCACCCCAGGATCCTATTAGCTCTTTTGGCCACAGCGTCTCACTGCAAGCTCATGTTCAGTTCATTATCCACCATGACTCCCCGATCTTTTTCAGAGTCACTGCTGCCCAAGATAGAGTCCCTATACTGTAAGGGGGGCCTGCATTGTTTGTTCCTAGATGTTGTGATACAGCATGGCCAGAAGGCAGCAGGAGAGTGATCTAGGATAAGGAGAAGCCTTATTCCCTGTAGATTAATTAAAAACACCTGAAACCAATTAGAGCACCTGAAGCCAGTCACCTGATAAAATCCCCCTGCTTCAATCAGCCAGAGGAGGAGCTGGAGCAGAGTGAGGAGGAGCTGGAGCAGAGTGGTTTGGTGGTGGAGCAGAGAGCAGTTTGGAGGAGCTGGAGCAGAGTGGTTTGGTGGTGCAGCAGAGAGCAGTTTGGAGGAGTGAAGCAGAGTGGATTGGTGGTGGAACAAAGAGCAGTTCGAAGGAAAGTGGAGGAGAGTTTTGAGAAGTGCTGCAGCGGGCTAAGAAGACCAAGATCCTAGGTAAAGGGACACCTGGCTTGTGCAGAGGGAAGGCAGGAAGCCCCACAAGCTGAAGGTCAGGAGAGGGAAGTAGCCCGGGGAAAGAATCACTGGTACAAGTGGTTCACCTACTATCATAGGGCCCCTGGGCTGGGACCTGGAGTAGAGGGCGGGCCTAGGTCCCTCCCTCTCCACTCCCTTTCCCTGGGATACTAGTAGGATAGCTGTTACCCCAGTTCAGGGGCAAGAAATAGCACCCTGAAACCCCCCCCCACAAGAAGAGAAAGTGCGGGACCCATCATAGTAGTGCCGGCAATTTGCCACAATGTGTGTGTTTACATAGAGCTGTATTTAAACGCCGCATTGTTTGCTTGTACTCAGCTTGCCAAGCAATCTGGATCGCTCTGTATCAGTGACCTGTCCTCTTCATTATGTATTGCTCCCCCAATATTTATGTGATCCACAAACTTTATCAGTGCTGATTTTGTGTTTTCTTACAGGTCGTTGATTCAAATCAATTAAATAGTGTAGGGCCAACACCCGGGATCCCACCAGAAACACGCCCACTCGATGATTCCCCTTTCCCAGTTACATTTTGAGATCTATAAGAACATAAGAATGGCCGTACTGGGTCAGACCAAAGGTCCATCCAGCCCAGTATCCTGTCCACCGACAGTGGCCAACGCCAGGTGCCCCAGAGTGAGTGAACCTAACAGGTAATGATCAAGTGATCTCTCGCCTGCCATCCATCACCCCCTCTGACAAACAGAGGCTAGGGACACCATTCCTTACCCATCCTGGTTAATCTATCCGCCAGTTTTAATCCATTTGATATGTGCCATGTTACTTTTATATCTTTCTATCCTTGTCCCTGAGATCTCCTCAGCAGTGTGGTGTGAGGGTACCGCATGGCTGTTTCTGGGTTCTGGGAGGTCTCTACGTGGTTTGCGGAGGGGTCTCTTCTTGGTCTTCGGGGTGAAGGCTGCTTTTGAGTCCAGGGGAGCCCTCAGCCCAGCCAGCTCCAGGGGCTCGTAAAAAGCCTGCCAGCGTTTTAAAGACTTGGCAGAGTCATGGCTCCGAAACAGGAAAGCGTCTGTGGGGGAAGCACTTACCCCCACTCTCCATCCTGCCCTTGAGGCCTTCACTTGGAAGGTCCTGACTCCTTGGCCATAAAATCTCAGCTTTGCATTTCCTTCTCTTGCAGAAGAGACAGTAAAAGTGCCCCCAGTGGGCACTCTGCACTGGTCCTAGCCAGCACGTCACTGGCTATTCCTTGGTCATTGGCAGGGGCACTCTCAAGTAAGGGCCAGGGGGTGCTGGACACCGCGTGCAGCTTGTGTATCTGCATGTTCTCTGTCGCTGGGTGAGGGTGGCAGGGGAGGGCGGAATAACTGCATCTCCAGATAATATGCCTCAGTGACCAGGTAACTGACAGGCTGCATATTAGCCTCCAGCACAGCCTCTCTCTGGGGGCCATCAGCTGCTCTCGCTTGTCGCCATGGTTATAATCACTTACTGGCAGCCCTGACTAGATTGGCATGGGTGGAATTGCTACCTGTCGTTCTGGAATGCTGCTGTCGAGGGCCTGGGCACACACGCAGTAGTTGGTCCAGGGGAAAGGGGGCCAGCTCGGCCAGAGGGGCAAGAGCCCTCCACGGCTGGCTTGGGGAAGGGAGGGATGTGACAGGGAGCCTGCAGTGCCTTCCCTGTGGTAAAGTACCGCTGCACTGCGCATGCAGGAATGCCTACTCAGAGAGGCGCTGTTAGCGCCGGAGGTGGGGTGCCCATGATTCAGGTGTGGCAGGCCCTGCCCAGGTGCCATGATCTCCCTGTTGCCGCTTGTGTAACCCTGAAGATGTTGCTCCCTGGGAAACTTCACTCACTCCCCTACTCGGTGGGGGGCTGGTGCAAACAGTGTCCATGTGGAGTGGGGCCTGAGTGCTGGACTCTCCGTGGGAGCCGCCGCTGTGGTCTGCCTTCGTGCAGCTGCAGCACGTGTGAGTCTCCCACACGCAGCGTGGTGTGTAATGGTGATGGAGGTACGTGGTGTGCTGAGTGGGCACAGTGCCAGGGGACTGCCACCCCTGCTTTCAGGGTGCTGTCCCTAGGCTTGCGTGTTCTGCTCACTTGGAGCATTCCATTACAAATGGCCCAGAAAGTACCTCCCCCCACACACCCCGGAGCTCCCTGCTGAGCAGGACTGGGGAGTCAGCGACCCGGGGCAAGCCTCTCCTTGACATAATCAATGGATCTGTGTGAATGCTGACTGGTGTGATGCTGCTGCAAGGCAGGCCCCTGCGTGTGAGCTGCCTGAGCCTTTGCACAGGACCAGTGTATGGTAGCTGGGCCTCTCCCCAGAGCCGCTGCCAGCCCACCCTGCCTGGGGATGTGAGAAGCATGGCAGAGTGGTCCTTGGCGCCTTCATGCACACACAGTCTGGAGGGGAGGATGACTACCCCCTCCCCGCCCTTCTTCTGGGGCCAGAGCTCCCATGGCTCCTCCCCAGGGCAGCAGGAGCTGCTGGAGAGTTGTTGGGGAGCCTAGAGATGACGGAGGGCCGGGGACCACCCCCTTAGGCCTGTTCTGAACCGATGCTGGTTCTGGGCCCCTCTCTCCTGCTGCATGGGCTCAGCTGTGGGAATGGTCCAGGAGGGCCTTGGCTCCCCCATGGCCTTTCTCCTCAAGCCCATCTCCCGCTGATGGGAGGAGAGCATCCCTCTGGGGATGAGGAGCCAACCACTGGCTCATCTGAGCCGAGAAGAAGAACATAAGAACGGCCACCCTAGGTCAGACCAAAGGTCCATCTATCCTAGTCTCCTGTCTTCCAACAGTGGCCAATGCCAGGTGCCCCAGAGGGAATGAACAGAACAGGGAATCATCAAGTGATCCATCCCGTCGCCCATTCCCAGCTTCTGGCAAACAGGCTAGGTACACCATTCCTGCCCATCCTGGCTAATAGCCATTGATGGACATATCCTCCATGAATTTATCTAGTGCTTTTTTTAACACTGTTATAGTCTTGGCCTTCACAACATCCTCTGGCAAGGAGTTCCACAGGTGCGTAGTGTGAAAAAATATTTCCTTTTGTTTTAAACCTGCTGCCTATTAATTTTATTAGGTAACCCATGGTTCTTGTGTTATGAGAAGGAGTAAACAACACTTTCTTATTTACTTTCTCCACATCAGTCATGATTTTATAGACCTCTGTCGTATGCCCCCTTAGTTGTCTCTTTTCCAAGCTGAAAAGTCCCAGTCTTATTAATCTCTCCTCAGATGGCAGCCATTCCATACCCCTAATCATTTTTGTTGCCCTTTTCTGAACCTTTTCCAAGTCCAGTATATCTTTTTTGAGATGGGACAACCACATCTGCATGCAGTATTCAAGATGTGGGCATACCATGGATATATATAGAGGCAATATGATACTTTCTGTCTTATTATCTATCCCTTTTTTAATGGTTCACCTTTTTGACTGCCGCTGCACACTGAGTGGATATTTTCAGAGAACTATCCACAATGATGCCAAGATCTCTTTCTTGAGTGGTAACAGCTAATTTAGACCCCATCATTTGATATGTATAGCTGGGATTATGTTTTCCAATTTGCATTACTTTGCATTTATCAACATTGAATTTCATCTGCCATTTTGTTGCCCAGTCACCCAGTTTTGTGAGATCCTTTTGTAGCTCTTCACAGTCTGCCTGGGACTTAACTATCTTGAGTAGTTTTGTATCATCTGCAGATTTTGCCACCTCACTGTTTACCCTTTTTTCCAGATCATTTATGCATATATTGACTAGGACTGGGCCCAGTACAGACCCCCTGGGAGACACCACTTTTTACCTCTCTCCATTCTGAAAACTGACCATTTATTTCCTATCTTTTAACCAGTTACTGATCCATGAAAGGACCTTCCCTCTTATCCGATGACAGCTCACTTTGCTTAAGAGCCTTTGGTGAGGGACCTTGTCAAAGGCTTTCTGAAAATCTAAATACACTATATTCATTGGATTCCCCTTACCCAGATGCTTGCTGACCCCCCTCAAAGAATTCTAGTAGATTGGTGAGGCATGATTTCCCTTTACAAAAACCATGTTAACTCTTCCCCAACAAATTATGTTCATCCATGTGTCTGACAATTTTGTTCTTTACTATAGTTTCAACCAGTTTGCCTGGTACTGAAGTCAGGCTTACCGGCCTGTAATTGCCGGGGTCACCTCTGGACCCCTTTTTAAAATTTGGCATCACATTAGCTATCCTCCCATCACTTGGTACAGAAGCTGATTTAAATGATAGGTTTACAGACTACAGTTAATAGTCCTGCAATTTCACATTTGAGTTCCCTCAGAACTCTTGGGTGATACCATCTGGCCCTGGTGACTTATTACTGTTTAGTTTATCAATTTGTTCCAAAACCTCCTCTAATGACTCCTCAATCTGGGACAGTTCCTCAGATTTGTCACCTAAAAAGAATGGCTCAGGTTTGGGAATTTCCCTCACATCCTCAACCGTGAAGACCAATGCAAATAATTCATGTAGCTTCTCCACAATGGCCTTATTGAGTGCTGCTTTAGCATCTCAATTGTCCAGTGGCCCCACTGGTTGTTTAGCAGGCTTCCTGCTTCTGACGTACTTAAAAATTGTTTTGCTATTACTTTGAGTCCTTGGCTAACTGTTCTTCAAATTCTTTTTTGGCCTTCCTAAATATATGTTTACATTTCATTTGCCAGAATTTATGCTCCTTTCTATTTTCCTCACTAGGATTTAACTTGGCATCCTTTAAAAAGTGCTTTTTGCCTCTCACTGGTTCCCCATCTTATTAATTCCCAACATTGTGTTAACTTTTTTGACTGCCGCTGCGTATTGAATGGATGTTTTCAGAGAACTATCCACAATGACTCCAAGATGTCTTTCTTGAGTAGTAACAGCTAATTTAGCCCCCATCGTTTTATGTGAATAGTTGGGATTATGTTTTCCAATGTGTATTACTTTGCATTTATCAACATTGAATTTCATCTGCCATTTTGTTGCCCAGTCACCCAGTTTTGTAGTTCTTCGCAGTCTGCTTTGGACTTAACTATCTTTAGTAGTTTTGTATCATCTGCCAATTTTGCCGCCTCCCTGTTTACCCCATTTTCCAGATCATTTATGAATATGTTGAATAGGACTGGGCCCAGTACAGACCCCTGTGGGACACCACTATTTACCTCTCTCCATTCTGAAAACTGACCATTTATTCCTCCCCTTTGTTTCCTGTCTTTTAACCAGTTACTTTTAACCAAAGACTTGGCGGTGTGGTGGGAGGGAGGGAAGGAGAGACCATCTCCTGGCAGGGGACAGGGCCTGTGGGGTGGGTGAATGTCTCGTTGTACCTGATGCAGGCTCTCCTCTGCTGGCAGGTACGTGAACACCCTACTGAAGCTCATCCCCCCTGTGCTGGGCCTCCAGGAGCAGCTGCGCCAGGCCGTCCAGGGTGGGGACATGGAGACGTCGCACGGGATCTGCCGTATTGCCGTGGCCCTGGGAGAGAACCATTCCCGGTGAGTTGGGGATCCAAGGGCTTGGCGCTGCCCTGGAAGCGCCCATGCTCTTGTGGAGGGGGACTGTCCGCTTGGGCTGATGCCATGATGCCCCCTGGGGATGGGGGAGCAGGTACTTGGTCTCTACTGCGCCCCTCCTCCTTGCTGTGGCTGGGCAAATCTGCATGGGTGCTATGTCAGATTTCCTGTGGGGGAGGGTGAAGGGGGAATGTCGCCTTCAAATGCTGAGCTGAATGGGCCATCCCCTGAGATCAGCCTGCTGGCTGGACAGCAAGTTTGGTAGCCCTGCTGCTCCTCCCACCTCACCTCTGAGCGTGTATGGAGGAGCCCACAGGATCTGTCGTCCTCCCCATCCCCTCCTGGGGCAGCCTGTGGGCATACCAGGGCCGCACCTTACCCCGGCTTCTTCACTAGAAGGGAATTTTAAGGGGGACTGAGTCCGGACTAGCTGGCTGCACCAGCACAGCCTCACTTCAGAGACTCTGCCCAGCTACGGTGGGGCTTGGCCTCGCCCTTGCCCTGGGTCCTTATTAGCGCAGGCGCCTGTTGTATTCATTTAGCTGGAATATATGGGCCCAAAAAGCCAAAGATGTGAACTAGGGCTGTCAAGCAATTAAAAAAATTAATCACAATTAATCGCGCGATAAAACAATAATAGAATACAATTTATTTAAATATTTTTGGATGTTTTCTACATTTTCAAATATATTGATTTCAGTTACAACACAGAATAAAAAGTGTACAGTGCTCACTTTATATTTTTTATTACAACTATTTGCACTGTAAAAAACAAAAGAAATAGTATATTTCAATTCACCTAGTACAAGTACGGTAGTGCAGTCTTTATAATGAAAGTTGAACTTACAAATAAAGGATTATGTACAAAACATAGCTGCATCCAAAAATAAAACAATGTAAAACTTTAGAACCTACAAGTCCACGCAGTCCTACTTCAGACAAACAAGTTTGGTACAATTTGCAGGAGATAATGCTGTCCACATCTTGTTTACAATGTCACCTGAACGTGAGAACAGGCGTTCGCATGGCACTGTTGTAGCTGGCATCGCAAGATATTTATGTGCCAGATGTGCTAAAGATTCATATGTCCCTTCATGTTTCAACCACCATTCCAGGGGACATGCGTCCATGCTGACGATGGGTTCTGCTCGATAACGATCCAAAGCAGTGCTGACTGACCCATGCTCATTTTCATCATCTGAGTCAGATGTCACCAGCAGAAGGTTGATTTTCTCTTTTGGTGGTTTGGGTTCTTTAGTTTCTGCATGAGCGTGTTGCTCTTTTAAGACTTCTGAAAGCAAGCTCCACACCTCATCCCTCTGTCTTTGGAAAGCACTTCCGATTCTTAAACCCTAGGTCCAGTGCTTTAGCTATCCTTAGAAATCTACATTGGTACCTTCTTTGCGTTTTGTCAAATCTGCTGTGAAAGTGTTCTTAAAACGAACATGTGCTGGGTCATCATCTGAGACTGCTGTAACATGAAATATATGGGAGAATGTGGATGAAACAGAACAGGAGACATACAATTCTCCCCCATGGAGTTCAGTCACAAATTTAATTAACGCATTATTTTTTTAACAAGCATCATCAGCATGGAAGCATGTCCTCTGGAATGGTGGCCAAACCATGAAGGGGCATATGAATGTTTAGCATATCTGGCACGTAAATACTTTGCATTGCCGGCTACAAAAGTGCCATGCGAACGCCTGTTCTCACTTTCAGGTGACATTGTAAATAAGAAGCAGTCAGCATTATCTCCTGTAAATGTAAACAATTTAGCAATTGGCTGAATAAGAAGTAGGACTGAGTGGACTTGTAGGCGCTGAAGTTTTACACTGTTTTGTTTTTGAGTGCAGTTATGTAACCAAAAAACCCCAACATTTGTAAGTTGCACTTTCATGATAAAGCAGTTGCACTACAGTACTTTTATGAGGTGAATTGAAAAATACTATTTCTTTTGTTTATCATTTTTACAGTGAAAATATTTGTAATAAAAAAGTAATAATATAAAGTGAGCACTGTACACTTTGTATTCTGTGTTGTAATAGAAATCAAGATATTTCAAAATGTAGAAAAACATCCAAAAATATTTAATAAGTTTCAATTGGTAGTCTATTGTTTAGCAGTGCGATTAATCACAATTAATTTTTTTAATCACAGTTAATTTTTTTTTTAGTAAATCATGTGAGTTAACGGCGATTAATCAACAGCCCTAGTGTTAACATGACTCTGAAACTGTCCAACATTAAACAGTGTTAAACAGGGGTCAGGGTTTGCTATCCAGAGACCTCGGTTTGCTCCATCCCAAGGCAAAGACACCAGGAATAACCCTTCCACTTTTCATTAAAGATACAGGAAAAGAAGGAAAAACAGTTGAAGCTTTTGAAATGTGAAGTATTTAGTCAGGTTTTTGTTGTAACAACATCCCTTGTTTTAGAAGGACCCCACCCCCTCACTCGACACGCTGGTAGATGGTGTCAGAGATGGGAGTAACTGGCCTTTTGGGGTTAGTGGAGCTGGGCTGGAGCTGCTGCTGTTGAAGTTTGATCCTGTTTCCTAGAGGATGAAACCAGACGAACACACATGAAAGGGGGAGAGAAAAGAGCAGCAGAGATAGAGGCTGCAGCTTCTGTCTATGATATTTACTCTCTTGCATCCTCGCTTCTGGAGAGAAACAGGCCCAGCCCACAGGCTTATCAGCCACTCCAAGGCCTGGCAAACTGGTACCGGCATCGGGCTATTTAGGGTATTGATTTTACTTGCTTCTCTGGTCACAAGCTTTCAGCAGCGCTGCAGAATAGATAGTATTGGCCGGCTCAGCCAAACTCTGCTGAGCCAGAAGGCAAAAGGAGAGCTATAGGAGAGAGAAGAAATAAAGCGGGAAGAGAGAGGATACATGCGGGATATGATAGGCTCCATCCCAGGTGGTGATTGAGAGTTTAGCCAGAACCATTAGAGACAGAGGTGGCAATGTCATCTGGGTGCCTCGCTCTGGCCTGGCCAGGCTGTCTCTCAGGCCCAGGATGACAAAAGCCCCCTTTTCTCCCCAACCCTCCAATGTAAGGGTAGATCCTGGGATCCCAGGAGACGGTGGGAGTGGAGCCATGATAAAGCTTGCTGCAGCAATTGTCAGTAGACATCTTATTCTTCTGCTTATGATTTTCCCCCAGAGTCTTTTCTCTGCAAGCACCTAAAGGGAGTGGTGTGTGGAATAGCCCGTCCCCTCGTTATTTTGTTTACCAATTAGGCCCAATTTCTAATATACCCTGTCAGGGTTTTCCCTCCCACCCCCCACTCTGAACTCTGGGGTACAGATGTGAGGTCCCGCATGAAAGACCCCCTAAGCTTATTTTCTACCAGCTTAGGTTAAAAGTTTCCCAAGGCACAAATTCCTTCCCTTGTCCTTGGACGGTATTGCTGCCACCACCAAGTGATTTACACAAAAATTCAGGGAAAAATTCCCTATCCCCCAAAATATCCCTCCAAGCCCCTTCACCTCCTTTCCTGGGAGGCTTGAGAATAATATACCAACCAATTGCCCTAGCAGTGTGAGCACAGACCAGACCTTTTGTCTTCAGGACACTGAAAATCAATCAGGTTCTTAAAAGAAGAACTTTATTATAAAGAAAAAAGTAAAAGCATCACACCTGCAAAATCAGGATGGAAGGTAACTTACAGGGTAATAAAAATATTTAAAACACAGAGGATTCCCCTTTGGGTTCAGCTTCACAGATTTACAAAAACAGGAATAAAACTACCTCTGTAGCATAGAAAAATTCACAAGCCAAAACAAGAGATAACCTAACACATTTCCTTGCCCTACTTACAATTTTTGTGGGTTTAGATGGATTATTCCAGGTATATTTTCAGGAGATGTTGTATCTGCTTGGCTTCTCCCTCCGTCCAGAGAGGGAACAAAAGAGAACAACAAACAAATCCTTCCCCCCCAGAGTTGAAAGTATCTTCTTTCCTCATTGGTCCCTCTGCTCAGGTGCCAGCTAGGTTATTTGAACTGCTTAACCCGGTGCAGGTAAGGCCATTCAGTACAGCTGCCAAGGAGGGATTTTGTGCTAGTGCATACATAAAGGTTGTTACCCTTCCCTCTATATTTGACACACCTGTTTTGGCCTTTGATTTCCGGTCCCGCACTGTTCTTGTGTACCAGCCGTGGTGTTAACACAGTCCTCGAGTTCCATCGGGAGCCTTTTTGTTTGGACTAGTTCAGGCTGCCTTGCTGTGGCCCCTTTCCCCAGCAGCGTTTGTCATGGTGGGCTATTGAAAGTGTGTAACTTCCACTCCCTGCTTCTGTGGGCCCAGTTATCACAACAGTCCTGATGCTCTCTGCTGTCCCCCCAGAGCCCTGCTGGACCAGGTGCAGCATTGGCAGAGCTTCCTGGCGCTGGTCAACATGATCATGTTCTGCACGGGTATCCCCGGGCACTACCCTGTCAACGAAACCACCAGCTCCCTGACGCTCACCTTCTGGTACACGCTGCAGGTGAGTGACTGTCCCTCATGCAATGGCAGAGCTGTGGGGAAGTGGGCACCTGGTCGGGGGTCCGGGCTCTATTAGCACCTCGGAGCCCACACTGCAGCCCTGCATCTGTTTGGGGGGGGGGGGGCGAGAGCTGGGAGTGCTGCCCTCCCCAGGCATGCATTGTACTGGGCGATGTTGCTTGGAGCAGGGCTCAGCCTCCGCTTGCAACTAAGTGTGGCTTGGTGGCAAAGCTGGGGGTGGCTGGGGGCCGTGTGTGCAGGAACACACGACGCTGCTCTCTGGCCCGGGGTCGCTGCTGTGTGAGCTAGAACCCTGGGCGTTCCCCTACCGCATGGTCCCAGGCATGTCGGGGGAACTCAGTGGGCATTGGCTTGGTGAGGGGCTGCGCACAGATGGGTACTGGGCTGCCCGCTTGGTTATGGCTCGAGTGCTGCCCCCAGGCCTCTCCCCTCCATGTGAATGTGTGACCCCCGTCGGGGTGTGGCTGAGCAGAGCTGGGCTCAGAGCCCGGCTCCAGCCGGGAGAGGTTACGGGGGGACCTGCTGGGAACTGACTGGGGCACGTCACCGGTCAGCTATGGTAGAGGAGAAGCTGCTGCTGTTCCCTTTCCCTAGCCCCCTCCCCCACGCCAGCCCAAACCTGGACACCCGTTCTTGTGTGGGGGGCCACGGGTCTGCTTGTCCTTCGTAGAACTCCGGCCATGGCCGCCAGAGCTCGCGGAGAGGGGCTTGGGATGTGCCAGCCGGGGACTCTCTGGGCAGGCCTGTCCTCCGTGTCTGCCTCCCTGCATGGCCAAAGTCTGACCCCAGCAGTTCAAAGCCATTGTAGAAGGGTTAGCTTAGGAACATAGGCCCTGTGACTCGGTTTCCCCACCCCCACGTTCCCTTGGGGTCTGAGCTGGAACGAGAGCTCAAGCACTTCCAGGGCCTCATTAGCATGGATAATTAACACTTCACACCCCAGCTTTGCCCAACAGGAGGCCTGATTGTCCAGCCCCTGGCTGCATCTCTGGCTGCCAGCTGCAGAGGGAGCTGGGTGACACATTATCGGTTGTTGGGCCTACCGTCTTGTCTTTTCCAACGCTGAAGATGCTTCAGGCTTGGCCTCCAGCAGCACTGCCTGCCTCCTGGAGCTGGCCTGTTAGAATCTGGGCTGTTGGGGTCGGTGCAGGTGGCATGGCTAGCGGACAGGGCTGGAGTTTGCTACAGGTCTCCCTCCTCCTGGGGTTTTGCAATCCCCCATTTCCTTGTGATGACACATCAGCTCAGTGCAGAGGCGCCAGGCCTTAGAACCCTCCATGCCCTGGCAGGCTTCACTGACTCCCCCACCCTGTGTGTGCCCTTCCCTTCCTCTGCCCCAGCATCTTCACTCGGATGAGAAACAGTCAAATGAAAAAAAGTCCCCTTCAATTACATCACGTAATGGCAGAGGGCTGAAAAGCAACACGTTTTAAAAGTGCTTATATACCAATGCTAGGAGTCTAAATAATACGATGGGTGAGCTAGAGTGCCTCGTATTCACTCATTGATATAAGAGGCATCACAGAAACTTGGTGGAATGAGGATAATCAATGGGACACAATAATACCAGGATACAAAATATATCAGAAGGACAGAACAGGTCTTGCTGGTGGGGGAGTGGCATTTTATGTGAAAGAAAGCGTAGAATCAAATGAAGTAAAAATCTTATATGAACCAAACTGTACCGCAGAATCTCTATGGATAGTAATTCCATGCTTGAATAATAAGAATAGAGCAGTAGGGATATGTTACCGACCACCTGACCAGGATGGTGATAGTGACTGTGACAAGCTCAGGGAGATTAGAGAGGCTATTAAAATTAAAAACTCACTAATAGTGGGGGATTTCAACTATCCCCATATTGACTGGGCACATGTCACCTCAGGACACAGAGATAAAGTTTCTTGACTTTATCTTAAATGACTGTTTCTTGGAGCAGCTAGTCCTGGAACCCACAAGAGGAGAGGCAATTCTTGATTTAATCCTAAGTGGAGCACAGGATCAGGTCCAAGAGCTGAATATAGCTGGACCTCTTGGTAATAGTGACCATAATATAATTAAATGTAAACATCCCTGTGGCAGGGAAAACACCACAGCGACCCAACACGGGTTCTTTAATTTCAGAAAGGGAAACTACACAAAAATGAGAAGGTTAGGTAAACAGAAACTAAATGGTACAGAGCCTGCAAACTGCATGGAAACTTTTTAAAGACACCATAATAGAGGCTCAACTTAAATGTATACCCCAAATTAAAAAACATAATAGGAGAACCAAAAAAGTGCCACCATGGCTAAACAACAAAGTAAGAACCAGTGAGAGGCAAAAAGCACTTTTTAAAGGATGCCAAGTTAAATCCTAGTGAGGAAAATAGAAAGGAGCATGAATTCTGGCAAATGAAATGTAAACATATATTTAGGAAGGCCAAAAAAGAATTTGAAGAACAGTTAGCCAAGGACTCAAAGTAATAGCAAAAAAAATTGTAAGTACATCAGAAGCAGGAAGCCTGCTAAACAACCAGTGGGGCCACTGGACAATTGAGATGCTAACTTATGAGGAGAGGCTGAGGGAACTGGGATTGTTTAGCCTGCAGAAGAGAAGAATGAGGGGGGATTTGATAGCTGCTTTCAACTACCTGAAAGGGGGTTCCAAAGAGGATGGATCTAGACTGTTCTCAGTGGTAGAAGATGACAGAACAAGGAGTAATGGTCTCAAGTTGCAGAGGGGGAGGTTTAGGTTGGATATTAGGAAAAACTTTTTCACTAGTAGGGTGGTGAAGCACTGGAATGGGTTACCTAGGGAGGTGGTGGAATCTCCTTCCTTAGATGTTTTTAAGGTCAGGCTTGACAAAGCCCTGGCTGGGATGATCTAATTGGGTTTGGTCCTGCTTTGAGCAGGGGGTTGGACTAGATGACCTCCTGAGGTCCCTTCCAACCCTGAGATTCTATGATTCTATGATTCTAAAGCAGCACTCAATAAGGCCATTGCGGAGAAACTAAATGAATTATTTGCATTGGTCTTCACGGTTGAGGATGTGAGGGAAATTCCCAAACCTGAGCCATTCTTTTTAGGTGACAGATGTGAGGAACTGTCCCAGATTGAGGTCTCATTAGAGGAGGTTTTGGAACAAATTGATAAACTAAACAGTAATAAGTCACCAGGGCCAGATGGTATCACCCAAGAGTTCTGAGGGAACTCAAATGTGAAATTGCAGGACTATTAACTGTAGTCTGTAAACCTATCATTTAAATCCGTTTCTGTACCAAGTGATGGGAGGATAGCTAATGTGATGCCAAATTTTAAAAAGGGGTCCAGAGGTGACCCCGGCAATTACAGGCCAGTAAGCCTGACTTCAGTACCAGGCAAACTGGTTGAAACTATAGTAAAGAACAAAATTGTCAGACACATGGATGAACATAATTTGTTGGGGAAGAGTTAACATGGTTTTTGTAAAGGGAAATCATGCCTCACCAATCTACTAGAATTCTTTGAGGGGGGTCAGCAAGCATGTGGGTAAGGGGAATCCAATGAATATAGTGTATTTAGATTTTCAGAAAGCCTTTGACAAGGTCCCTCACCAAAGGCTCTTAAGCAAAGTAAGCTGTCGTGGCATAAGAGGGAAGGTCCTTTCATGGATCAGTAACTGGTTAAAAGATAGGAAATAAATGGTCAGTTTTCAGAATGGAGAGAGGTAAAAAGTGGTGTCTCCCAGGGGGTCTGTACTGGGCCCAGTCCTAGTCAATATATGCATAAATGATCTGGAAAAAAGGGTAAACAGTGAGGTGGCAAAATCTGCAGATGATACAAAACTACTCAAGATAGTTAAGTCCCAGGCAGACTGTGAAGAGCTACAAAAGGATCTCACAAAACTGGGTGACTGGGCAACAAAATGGCAGATGAAATTCAATGTTGATAAATGCAAAGTAATGCAAATTGGAAAACATAATCCCAGCTATACATATCAAATGATGGGGTCTAAATTAGCTGTTACCACTCAAGAAAGAGATCTTGGCATCATTGTGGATAGTTCTCTGAAAATATCCACTCAGTGTGCAGCGGCAGTCAAAAAGGTGAACCATTAAAAAAGGGATAGATAATAAGACAGAAAGTATCATATTGCCTCTATATATATCCATGGTATGCCCACATCTTGAATACTGCATGCAGATGTGGTTGTCCCATCTCAAAAAAGATATACTGGACTTGGAAAAGGTTCAGAAAAGGGCAACAAAAATGATTAGGGGTATGGAATGGCTGCCATCTGAGGAGAGATTAATAAGACTGGGACTTTTCAGCTTGGAAAAGAGACAACTAAGGGGGCATACGACAGAGGTCTATAAAATCATGACTGATGTGGAGAAAGTAAATAAGAAAGTGTTGTTTACTCCTTCTCATAACACAAGAACCATGGGTTACCTAATAAAATTAATAGGCAGCAGGTTTAAAACAAAAGGAAATATTTTTTCACACTACGCACCTGTGGAACTCCTTGCCAGAGGATGTTGTGAAGGCCAAGACTATTAACAGTGTTCAAAAAAGAACTAGATAAATTCATGGAGGATAGCCTTTGATGGGCCTATTAGCCAGGATGTGCAGGGATGGTGTCCCTAGGCTCTGTTTGCCAGAAGCTGGGAATGGGCGACAGGGGATGGATCACTTGATGATTCCCTGTTCTGTTCATTCCCTCCGGGGCACCTGGCATTGGCCGCTGTTGGCAAACAGGAGACTGGGCTAGATGGACCTTTGGTCTGACCCAGTCTGGCCATTCTTATGTTCCTCTGAGTCCTCCACGTCCCCAGGACCAGATGTGGGGTGAGCCGATGACTGCGGCAGTGGTCTAGGGAGCCCTGGAGAAGGAAGGAGTGGTTTCACTTGTGGTTCCACTTGTGGTTCCTTGGCCTTCTGTAGCTCACAGCCAGTGGCAGTTTTTTTGTCATTGGTGTATCGTGGCTGGGCTCAGCCCGCCAGGCTCCGGCGCTCAGCCCCCCAGTGACAGGGCCGGTGAAGAACCTGCACGGGACAGCGAGATCTGAGCCCAGGGTTCAGAGACCGAAGGCTGGGCTGCTGATCCCCACCCCCACTCCCAGGCCCTTGTGCTGCCATGTTGGCCAGTACCTCTATGCTGAAGCAGGGAGCACAGCTCCTAACTCCCCACGCAGCCAGAGATGGGGCAGGAGCTCCCAACTGCTGTCCCGAGCAGAGTGCCTGAGGCTAGCCCAGGGGACTTGGGGGGCCGCTGTGACCTGATCTCTCTGTGGCTGTTGTGTGGAGGCAGAGCACAAACGCCCAGGGCCGTGGGGCTCTCCCCTACAAGCCGTGCTTCCCTTGTGTGGCAGTGAGGAGAGACAAGGGTCCCTCGGTGGCGCAGGGTTAGCCCTGGGCTGGGATGTGCCCTGGTGTCTGCCTGCTGTGGGAATATGGCCCTTTGCAGGCAATCTCTGCCTCTCTCCAGGAGACAGCTGCCTAACGCCCCTTAGCGCTGTGCTCGAGCGCCCCAGCCTGCAGCTCCGTGGCCGTGTTCACCAGGCACCAGCCCCTCTGAGCGGGCGTCACAGGAGATCACAGCCCCCATCTTGCGGTGGGGTGGGGGTGGGGAGAGCCCGAGGCTCTGTCTGGAGCAAACGCTCCTGTCTTCCTCTGTCCCCCGCTGGAAGAGGCAGCTGAATGTCACCGCCGAGGTAATGGTCTATTTTTAGCCCCTAGTTCAACCTCTGTGCTCCTTCCTTTGCTTTCTGCTCTGCAGCTGCCACGGTGCTGCTGACTGTGGGCGGGAGGATGGGGGCTGTCAGCTCAGGGCTGAGCGTGGAACCCTCGACCTTTACTCTGAGTCCGCGTCAGGCCCCTGCTGTCGCTCACGGAGCAGGGAATTCTCAGGGCTTGGGTCTGAGGGTGCTGTGGGGAGGAGGAAGTTGCCCCCTACCTGGGGCAGAGTCGGCTGGGTCTTGTGAGCCTTCCCTGAAAGCATCGTAAGCAGAGTTTGCATGCAGGGGAGTGTCTGCCCTGGATCCCAAGCCGGGGGCCCAGTGAGGAGCATGCCAGGCGGCGTGACATGGGCCATGCTGTGGGCTGTAAAGGCCGGCAGGTCTGCCAGGGCCCTTCGCTTCTCCTCCAGGGACACGGCCCCAAGAGCCATCCCTGGCTGGGGCTCCAGCAAGTCCTGCCCAGGCCCTGCCAGCCCCTGGAGGGGCCTGTTCCTCGGCTGCGGTGGTGAGTCTCCAGCAGATCCCTGCTAACCCTGGGGAGACAGCGGAGGGCTCCCGGGATGTCAGCGGGCTGCCTCCTCCTCTCTGAGCTGTGGTTTGTTCCCGCCCTCCTAGGACGACATCCTGTCCTTCGAGCCGGACAAGCAGGCCGTGTACCAGCAGGTTTACCGGCCCGTCTACTTCCAGCTGGTGGACGTCCTGCTGCACAAAGCCCAGTTCCCCTCCGACGAGGAGTACGGCTTCTGGTCCTCGGATGAGAAGGAGCAGTTCCGGATCTACAGGTAGGCTGGGGCCGTGGCCCGGGGGGTGCCAACGCCCCTCCCTGCCTGGAATCGTCTCCCCTGGGGGTGACGAGAGGAGAGCCCCAAGGGGCGGCGTGCATGTCAGGCAGCGGATGCATGAGATAACCGCCTGTCTGGCGGGGTGGCCTGACCTCCCCAGGAAGTGCAGCGCGCCCAGGGGATCCCTGGGGATGGTCAGTGAGCACTTCGCTTCCTCGGGGAGAAGTGAACCTCTCGGGGAGCCACCAATGGCTCTCTCGGGGAAGGGGCTGTGGGGGGGAGGGGTTTGGAGCTGACCTTGGGGTGCTGACGGCTCAGAGCACCTCCGAAAGCGGCTGGGAGATGGTAGAGCAGTCTGTGATGGGAGGGGCAGTGCTCAGCAGTGTGATTCAGGCGGGTGGAGGCACTGCCCCCCTCCTCCCCTGCCAGGGACCCAACGGGCAGTGCTGCTGTGGTAGCTTCTTGGCCAGGCTCTTTGGGTGGGTGGGGGGGGGGGGGGGGGGCGCTGCCGACAGGGTGCCGGGGAAGGTGGGCAGCACTCGGTGACTCCCCTGGTGCTTCCCTCCCCCAGGGTGGACATCTCCGACACCCTGATGTACGTGTACGAGATGCTGGGGG
The DNA here is from genome assembly GCA_033296515.1 of Macrochelys suwanniensis. Classification (NCBI taxonomy): domain Eukaryota; kingdom Metazoa; phylum Chordata; order Testudines; family Chelydridae; genus Macrochelys; species Macrochelys suwanniensis. The sequence goes on from CM065782.1 coordinate 1,815,561, forward strand.
CAGAGCTGCTGAGCAGCCTCTACGACAAGCTGGGCCGTCTCCTCACCAGCACGGAGCAGCCGTCCTCCTGGCAGGTGAGCGAGGAGCTGGGTCACCCCCCGTTGGACAGGGCTTGGCACAGGAAGGGAGACACAAGTACCAACCTGCGTGGGGAGCGAACGGCCGGGCGTGTGCTGGGGGCCTCCGGAAGGGTGCCCGGGGCCTCGTCTACAGGCTCACTAGTTAGGCAGCGCCAGGGCCGGGCCGAGCCAGCTCCGGTTCTGCGGCATGGGAGCCGAGGGAGGGCCAGGGCGCTGCTGTGCGCTAATTGGCATGTATCTCCTCCCCTTGGCGTCCCGGTCAGGGACTGCAGTAGCACCTCGTTCATCACTGTCAGCCAGCGGGAGTGCTGATTCACAGGCCAGCCACTGCCAGCACTTGGCAGCTGATGGCTGCAGCCTCCCTGGGCGACCTGCCCTGCTGCCGGACTATCCCACGGTCCCTTTGGGTGGTCAGTGTCCGTCTGGAGGGACTGCTCGGGCAGGTGACAGCGATACGGAGCGAGCAACGGCTCTGAATCATGCACCCAGGGTAGGGGCCCAGCCCTGCCCTCAGTTACCATGTTTCTGTCCTGATGGGCACAATGTGGAAATTATCAGGGGACTGGGAAGGGGGTAGTGGGGCTTTTGGCTTGTGGGGTCAGCTGGCTGTTTCTGCTAAAGGGATGTTGCCACTGGAGGTCCCATCTCTCCAGGGTTGTCTCTGTGCCCTATTGCAGTGAGAAGGTTAGTGTGTAGGTGGGTGCCAAGGGAAAGCAGCGTGGCCCACGGAAGGCAGCATTTTTCCTAGGGAGAACACCAGGGACTCTGCTTTTCACAGCCCTGCAGCCCCCTTCTAGCCCAGCCCTGGGCTTCCCCCACCCCACCCTCCCACCCACCCACAACTCTGCTGGTGCCTCTCCCTCCCCGTTCGCAGCCCCCTGCTAGCCCAGCCCTGGGCTCCCCCACAGCCTCGCCAGGGTCCCTCACTCCTGACCCACAGCCCCCTGCTAGTCCAGTCCTGGGCTTCCCCCACCCACCCACCCACCCACCCACAGCTCTGCGCGTGCCTCTCCCTCCCTGTTCACAGCCCCCTGCTAGCCCAGCCCTGGGCTCCCCCACAGCCCCACCAGTGTCCCTCACTCCTGACCCACAGCCCCCTGATAGCTCAGCCCTGGGCTCCCTGTTCTCCCCCACCTCACTTGCAGGCAGTGAAACCAGGATCCTTTTGCCCATGTGGGTAACAGTTTAAACCTCTGGCTGAAATTCACTCCCCAAGCCCCAGCAGTGTGAAAAGGAGCTGGGAGGTGCTGCAGATCTCAGCCAAGGTGGGGCTGCCCTGCCCCTGTGGCCCCTGGACTGGAACCTGAGCAGTGAGCTGGGTGGGGTGCTCCTCGAGGCTGGGGCAGGGCTCTGACTTGGTGTGTGTCTGCCCCGCTAGCACACGGAAGCCTTACTCTACGGGTTCCAGTCCATCGCCGAGACCATAGACGTGAACTACTCCGACGTGGTGCCGGGCCTGATTGGCCTCATCCCCCGGATCAGTATCAGCAACGTGCAGCTGGCTGACACCGTCATGTTCACCATCGGTGAGATGTCCGGGGGGGAGGGAGGGGCTGTGCTCGCGGGGGGGAGGGCGCCCTGCAGAGGAGCTGAGCCCTTCCCTCTTCTCCTCCTCCTTCCAGACTCCAGCTGCTAGGCCCTGCTTCCTGCTCCCCATTGGCAGCACTTCATGCTGCAGCCGCTTGCTGCGTTGTGCCTTGAGTGCTACAAGCCACTGGCTGCAGGGGCCAGGCCTTCTGCTGCCTTGACACTGAGTGTCTCCCCTGCCCTTTCTGGGGAGCAGAGCCGGGTTCTGGCAGGGCTCTCCTGGGGAAAGAGGCAGTGAGAGGCACAGAGCAGGCTGAGTGACCTGCGGCGTGCTGGCCCCGCCCTGCAGTCACTGACCCCGCCTCCCGTCCGCTGTGCGCAGGGGCCCTGTCCGAGTGGCTGGCTGACCACCCCGTCATGATCAACAACGTGCTGCCCCTGGTGCTCCAGGCCTTGGGCAACCCAGAGCTCTCCATCTCCAGCGTCTCCACCCTGAAGAAGATCTGCCGGGAGTGCAAGTATGACCTGCCCCCCTACGCCGCCAACATCGTTGCTGTGTCCCAGGTAAGGTGGGCAGCGAGAGGGAGCCCGGAGCGCTCTGTGATGGAGCCCGCCCTTGTTCTCCTGGGCCAGGCCAGAATCTGGGGGGCAGGGAGGGGGTGGGGCTGCCCAGCATGGGCCCACGTACCCTGCCCTGGCCCAAGGTGCAGGGGCAGAAGTGGACAGTGGAGCTGGAAGCGGAAGCTGAGTGGTGCTGGGGAGGCGACTTGGCAGCCACTGAGCAAGTGACACCAGTTTTGGGGTCTGGACTGCATTGAATTCAGCCTGGGCCTGTTCTCCACGCCACGAGGGGGGGCCCTGCCCACCCAGACGGCTGCTTCCTGAGCCCTGGAGGAGGCCTGTCCGGGAAGCCCAGCCCTCCTTAAGCTGCCTGCTGAGCTCCCTTCTGCAGTGCCACCATGGGGTGTTCCCTGGGGCCTGCTCGGTGCCAGAGCTCAGCCGCTCTGTGCACTTACGATCTAGGAGCAAAGAGTGGGTTCGTGTGCGCCTAGTCCAGCCTTACGCCCTGCCCGCTCTTCCAGAGCTGTAGGGCTGCCCTGGGGCTCCCGCCACGCCCTACCTGTGAGCAGGAAATGGCAGGCAGAGTCCAGGCACTCACAGGAGCCCTGTCCTCGCTGTTAGAAACCCAGGAAGGCCTCGCCCCCAGAGCCCAGTGCTCACTCTGCCCCGGCAGCACAGGGCCGGCACTCAGAGCACAGACTGGTGCCCACCAGGAGAGCTGAGACTGGGGGCGGCTTGAGTCCAGCCACGTAACTGGGCTAGAGCACGGGGTCAGGTGCAGCGGGAAAGCTCTGACCGCCCAGAGCGGCTGCTGACCTTCCTCTGGGGCTTGGACTGGTAGGGCCAGCAGGTGCGAGCCCCTGGGGCTCCAGAGCTTGGCCCCTTTCAGCCCCACAGTGGAGTCCAGGGTAAATTGTTTTGAGTCTAGTGGGAGACTTTGGTCAGATGCACAGCAGGATCTGTGTGCTCCTGGCGGGCCGGCAGCTTCTCTGGTCTGGGGAAGCGGGGGTCTGGGTCCTGCCATCCTGCTGTGCTCTGACCCAACCCTGTGTCGCTGCACAGGGGAACGGAGAGCCCCTGTCCTGGCTCAGGGGGCCCTGCCGGGGACAGAGAGAGAGATTTAACAACTCCTCCTCCTGCTGGTTGTGAGGGGGCCCCAGGAGCACTCCCTGCCCAGCGGCATGGAGAGCCACACGCTGCAGAGTTGTATTTGGTCAGCAGCTGTAACTTGCCCTCCCCTGGTAATGGGGGAGGGCACTCCTGAGATTCAGCCTCTCTCTCTCTCTCTCTCTCTCTCTCTCCTCCCCACCTTCAGGACGTGTTAATGAAGCAGATCCACAAGGTAAGGCATGCTCCTTCCCCTCCTCCGTAGTGCCCAGCCCCCAGAGCCAGGCTCACCCAGGGGCCTGGTCCCGCAGCACAGCTCATCCTCCTGGCAAGGCAGAGAGGGACCGAGACCTGGATGGGGGGAAGCCCAAGGCAGCTGCCATGCGCTGGCTGAGTGGGAGGGCATGGTCCCTCCCGAGGAGGAACAGGAGACCTTACGGCTGCCTCTGTGGCACAGCTCTTGTCTCCAGGCTGCCTCCCTAGCTTGACCTGGCAGCAAACCGCAGTGCCGAAAGGGAAGCGCTCGTCGGCCAGACTGGAATGGGCCTCAGTTCCTCTGACCTTAGCGTCTGTGATGGCTCCCTGCCGCTCTGTGGGCTGCCCACCAGCCACCCCCTGTCCAGACAGGAGCCTCTCCACCTAGCCCATTCAGCAGGAGGGGGTTCCTTTCAAGCAGGCAGGCCGAGGACAGACATCACCCCAGAGATGAGTTTGCAGAGGCAGGGGGCAGCCAGAGTGGCTTGCTGCTCTTTGGGACATGGACGTGGCCGTCCCTCTCTGCCCAGCTCGGGGCAGGCATCCCTAGCATATTCTTGTCAGTGCTGGGCCTCTCGGTCCTGGCACGGTGCTGCAGGGCTCCCTGGCCTCTCCCCCGGCCCAGAGCTCTTAGCAAAGTGCTGGCCGCGGGGTGTGCTCGGAGCAGGGGCTTGAAGGTGACAGGCTGGGCCATGACCTGTCCCCCAAATCTTCTCCCCAGACGAGTCAGTGCATGTGGCTGATGCAAGCTCTGGGCTTCCTGCTCTCGGCGCTGCAAGTGGAGGAGATCCTGAAGAACCTGCATTCTCTCATCACTCCCTACATCCAGCAGCTGGAGAAGCTGGCTGAGGAAACAGTGAGTCCCCAGCCCCTGGGGTTCCTCCTCTCTCTGGCCACCTCTGCGCTGCCCTTATCCCGGCCCCACTCCCAGCTCGGCTGGCCCAGAGCTGCTGAACCAAAGGTGCTTTTCCTCCCGGCATAGCCCCCTGTCGGACCCAGAGGTGCGGGGCCCTCACCATGGGGCCGGCCTGAGGGGTGCAGGTTGCCTTTGCCACCCTCTCTGCCCCGGCGGATCTGCGAGCCTCCATCCCTCGCACCAGAGACTCCCTGGGCTCTCATGGGCAGCAGTCCCCTGGCCCCTCGGGGTCACCCCACGTGGAGCCCATGCCACCTCCCTAGGGTGTCACGAGGCAGACTGGTGCCAGACGGGCTGCGTGTTAGCTCTGAAACCTGGCCTGGCTAAGCACACGGGCATAGGCGCCAACTTTCCCCGTGCCGGTGGGTGCTCGCATTGCCTCTGGCCCCACCCCAACTCCACACCTTCCCCAAATCCCTGCCCCAGCCCTGTCTCCTACCCCAAGCTCCGCGTTCCCCCTCCTCCCTCCCAGCTGTTTCACGGCAAGTCTGGGAGGGAGGGAGGAGAAGCAGGGTGCAGTGGAGCGCTCGGGAGGAGGCGGAGCGGAAGTGAGCTGGCGGGGGAGCTGCCGGTGGGTGCTCCAGCCCTGGAGCACCCACGGAGTCAGCGCCTATGCACACGGGGCACCCCGAAATCACAGGGGCTCCTCAGCTGGGAGTTGTGCTGGGGGGAGGGTGCGGCGGGGTGAAGGTGGGGGGCGCATTGGCCCTTGACCAGGTGTGGAGAGTGAGTGGGGCGGGGCCTCCTGGTGCGGTTCTGGGCTGAGAGGCTCCGTCCCACGTGCAGGCAGCCTGGGGCTGATGGCTTTGCTTCCCCTGCCAGCCCAACCCCTCCAACAAACTGGCCATCATCCACATCCTGGGCCTGCTCTCCAACCTCTTCACCACGCTGGACATCAGCCACCACCACGACGACCACGAGAGCACCGAGGTCAAGAAGCTGCCCGTGCCGCAGGGCCCCAACCCGGTGGGTGCAGCAGATGTTCGTCTCCAACGCTCCCCCACCCTCCCTTGGTGACAGGCTTGGAGCGAAGGGCAGCCCGGCTGGCGCTGTCACTGCCACCTTCACCCGCCCACGGAGCAGCTTCCTGGTGGGCTACTCTGGCTGGTGCTGCATTGTGGGTTGCCCGTCTGGTGTGGAGGAGGGAAGGGTGTCGCAGTCTCTGAATGTGCAAAGGTTTGGGTCTGGGCCCCATTTAACCCGCCCCATACACACGAACCCAGACATGGGCAGAGCCCTGTCGGTGACCGGGGACTGTGGGTAGGGCAGCGGGGCACAGGGCAGCCGCGTGACTGGGCCGTCCCCTCTCCTCCCTGGCAGGTGGTGGTGGTTCTGCAGCAAGTCTTCCAGCTCATCCAGAAGGTTCTGAGCAAGTGGCTGAATGATGCCCAGGTGGTGGAGGTAACTGGCACCTGCTGGCTCAGACTGACGTGCCGCACTGCAGCCTCTCCCAGAGCGGGCAGTCCGATCGGCAGGGATGGGCAGGGCGCTGGGCGACACCACTGGCCACCTGCTGTGGGCAGAGCCTTTCTGTTCAGCAGATTGAGGGGCACCGGCAGAGCTGGGGAAACCCTGGGCAGGGATAGCGGGGGGGCTGCAGGTCGGGAGTGAGGGGCGCCGGCAGAGCTGCATGTGGGGAGCCCAGGGCTGGGCTAGCAGGGGGCTGCGGGTCGGGAGTGAGGGGCGCCAGCAGAGCTGCATGTGGGGAGCCCAGGGCTGGGCTAGCAGGGGGCTGCGGGTCGGGAGTGAGGGGCGCCGGCAGAGCTGCATGTGGGGAGCCCAGGGCTGGGCTAGCAGGGGGCTGCAGGTCGGGAGTGAGGGGCGCCGGCAGGGATACTGGGTGGAGGGAGGAGGAGGTACATTGCAGTGAGGTTAATCTGCACAATGCAGCTTCTCGGTCTGGCTGGTCTCTGAGCCCGTAATGCTGGCTCCTTCCCTCCCCCTGCGCGGTGCTGGGTGCGTGCTCTGAAGCGTGGCTCACGAGCCCCTCCTGTCTCTGCAGTCCGTCTGCGCCATCTTCGAGAAGTCCGTGAAGACCCTGCTCGACGACTTTGCCCCCATGGTGCCCCAGCTGTGCGAGATGCTGGGTCAGATGTACAGCACCATCCCCCAAGCGTCCGCGCTGGACCTCACCCGGCAGGTCAGTGTCAGGGCTGCCCAGCCGCAGCGTGTGCCAGGGCGGGGATCTCCGAGCTGGGGCCAGAACCCCAGTGCTGTTTTTGCTGGCTTGGCCTGTTCGCTTCTCACCAGGTGCCTCCCTTGCCCCTGCCGCACGCGGGCCCCCCAGGCAGGCCTCGTGACCCAGCCCTGCTGCGGGGGTGCTGTAGCGGTGACCCCGCAGCGGCTCCCTGTAAGCGGGGAAGGGCAGGGGTGTCTCTGCCCGTCCAGTCGGGAAGCCGGCAGGGCATCGCTTTGCGTGCTGGGCTAGAGCGCCTGCCACTGGCGTGCCCCTGCAGCGCGCGCTGGGGACACAGCCTGTGCTCGCAGCTCCCCGGGGGGGTCACAGGCCACCCACAGCCTCCATCCCTCTCTCTCTTCCAGCTGGTTCACATCTTTGCTCACGAGCCTGCCCACTTCCCTCCCATCAAAGCCCTCTTCCTGCTCGTCACCTCCGTCACGCTCACCCTCTTCCAGCAAGGTACGTGTCCGAGCTCCCTCCCTCCTGCTGGGGGTCCTGCTCAGCCTGTTATGTGCATGGGCTCTTGGGTGTCTTCCCAGGAATGGCCATTTTCACTCCTAGCCAAGCTCATGGGCCCCCTCTGCTCCCGGGAGGCGGGTCCCTTCCCCTCTGGCCCAGTGGAAGTGACAGGCGTCTCCTCCCTCCAGCACAGAACTGTGAGTTCGGCTCACAGCCCAGCCCCACGCAAGCCGCCGAGAGCCCGTCCCAGGGGCTGGTGTACGTGGCAGGAAAGCAGGGCCTCAGTCCAGGGTTGGCGGTGCCCTGCAGTGGGAAGCGGCCTCGCCAGCAGTTCTAGCCGTGCCTGTGCTGCTCTCATGGGACGGGTGGCGCTGGCGGGCACCGAAGGGTTAATGTAAAGCTGGTGTCAGGGTTCTTCGCACAGGCACCCAGCGGGTGCAGCAGCAGACGGGGACAGCCCTCTTCAAAGCTCCTGCTTCCCTTCCATGGGCCGATCCCAGAGCCTGGATCCCTTGGGGACGGGGTCCCCCTGACCCAGCCCAGAGCTGAGCTGTGTGCGGGGGCTGGGAGCTCTGGAGCCAGCCCTCTCTGCTTTCTCCCACTGGCGGAACCGGGTGCGAGGGCCCCCTGGCCTCTCAGAGCATGTCGGCTGTGCTGTGCGCTGCCCCCAAACGGGTTTGGGGACATGCAGCCAGCCCCGCACTGGTGTGTCCCGCGCCCTCGGGGGCTTGCTGGGGTGAGGAGCCTGTGCTAACGATACGGTTCTGGGTCTCTGGCAAACGGCTGGGAGTCTGGGCAGAACTCTGCCGATGTCAGCGGGTGAGGGGGGGTCTGTGTCTCAGAGAAGCTCTTCACCCAGGTCCCAGTGGGCACACCGCACCCCAGGGCAGCGACGCTCCCGGCTCTGAAGAGCGGGGGGTAGAGAGCCTCACTCGTTGCAAAGGGCTGGGAAGTGAGCCCGGTCCAAAGCTGCTGAGCCAGCACCAGGGGCGACCCCCTGCCCGAGTGCAGCCCAGCGCCCCCTGGCCACGGGGGCTTCACCCCCTTCGGGAGCCGGGGACCCTGTGCTGTGGCAAACAGCAAGTGGATTCTGTGTGCGCGAGCTGGACTGAATGCCTGAGCTGTGTGAGCCGAGAGAGGCTTGTGTAGAACCAGAGGCCAAGTGGCCGTGCCGTGGAGTTCTCGAAGCCGGGAGCGACGCGGGGAGCCGGCTCTCGGGGTCCTGCATGCAGAGTGGATCGCAAAGCCGGCGGAGTGTCTGGGGAGCAGGGCCGGGGAGGGTGGCTGTGCCGGAGGTTCCGGTGACTCGGGCGCCTGAGCCCCCTCCTGGCCCGTTGAGCATTTGCTGAGTTTGTCATTGATTTGCAGTTATTTTTCAGGACCAAATGCCGTTCAGTCCCCCAATGCAAACGCGCTAATTCTCCTGGTGGAGATGGTGCCCAGCTAGCCCCCTGCTCCTCCGAGACACGAAGAGCTCCTCCTGGGCGCTTGGCCGCAGTCCCCGGGGGCTTCGGACCCTTTCCTTTGCGGTTTCTTTTCGTTCTTGGGTTCTCCAGTTTCATGATTTTTGTATGTTTTGTTTCTTTAACTTGCTTCAAGCTGCTCATGTCCCCCCTCGCACCCCTCCCCTGTCCCCTCACACTCCTGTTTTCACTTGTAAATTCTTTCCGTATCACATAACTATATGATGTTGAGTTGCTGTTTGTATGATTTTCTCTTAAGTTACATCTTTATTATATTTTTAGGGCCCAGGGATCATCCTGATATTGTTGATTCATTTATGCAACTCCTGGCACAGGTGTGTTTTAGTTTCTTATTCATTCACTTTCTGTTCTCTCTCTTTCTCTTATTTAATTCAATTTAAACCTATTTTTAGCTTTCTGTTGACAACCTTTTTTTCCTTTTAGTTGAATATCGAGTTTCTCCATCTGTTTCCGTGGAAGTTGAAAACAAAACATTCTCCTTTAGTTCTGGGTTTGCGCCTTCCCCCGGGCAGTGCCCTGCTCTGCAGGAGCATCAGAGCTGCCGCCTCCCGAAATGCAGGGGGGCGACCGGAGCCGGGACGGGATACCTTGTGCTGCTCCGAGCTCAGACTGGTTTTAGAGCGTTTTCCACTCCTCCAGCTGCCTCTCGGCCAGGTGGGAGGTGCTCTGGAGCCGAGACCAGCCTAGCTAGATGGCTCGCTCTTGGGGGACAGAGCTCCCTTGCCGTTGGGAGCAGCGCCCCCCGTCATCGCAGCGCGAGGCAGTCTCCCTCCAAGCCTGCAGAGGGAGCAGCATCTGGGGTTCGATCTGGAGCCGTCTGGTGATGGGAGCAAGATGTCTGTGGTGGCAGCTGGGTCCAGGGGGCCTCTTGTGCCGCCCTGGCAGGGGCCCCGCTGTTGCAGGCTGGTGTCGGGATCGGGGAGAGCCCTGCACTTGTCCTGTGCCGCCCGCCCGCAGCCTGCTCTTGCGCCGGGAGCCATCCTGGGGCGCTGGCTCGGGGATGCTGAGACCCGCGCCCAGCAGGGTGGTGCTAGAAATGCAGTGTCTGAGGGCAGGCCCTGACGCCCCATGGGGGATGCTGCCCAGCTCTTTGGCACGGGAGCAGATGGGGCGGAGACGGGGCTTTCTGTCCCAGGGACGGCAGAGTTGGTGTCTGCAGGTCCCTGACACGTCACACGCTGGCTGCCCCTCCTCATATCTCTGGGCTCGGTGCCTGTCTCTTGGCTGCTGAGGGCAGCCCCCCGCCCACCGGAGTCTGGCCACGCAGGGCTTTAGAGCTGCGGCTCTGCTGGCGCGGCAGTGCGAAAGGCCACTGCGCCGGGAGTCTGTGTTATGCTGGTGTGTATATACACCTATCCGGGGAGACATGGGATGCTGGCGCCTCGCCCCAAGCCGGGAGCCAGCTTCCCAAAGGGAACGTCTGACACCCTCAGCAGCGGGGCACAATGCTGTGCCTCCAGCTTCCCAGGACAGGGGGACCCATCACCAGGGCCTGGAATTGGCCCGGGCCTCGCCCTCGTGGTGGGTTTGACGAAACCCCGCCAAGGAGCTGGCATGCTGCTCTGCTTGGTAACGAAAGGTCCAGGCCTTTGATGTGTGCCTGCCCTGCCAGGAGCCATGCGGGGCCTCTGAACTGACGGGCGAAGCAGCCTCCTGACTGGGTCGGCTGGCTCCCAGCCTCAGGGCCCTACAGACATGGTGGCCATGGGCTGGCCTGGGCAGTCAGTGGGGTGGGGTTGGGCTGGACGCAGTTGCGATGAGCCTGAGTCGTGTGTGGGTCCGGCTGGCTGGCTCACTCACTCGCTGGGCCCCTGTCTGCCATTGGGAGCGGATGGAGACTGCCCCTGCTGCTCCAGGGGAGCCAGGCCGGTCAGCGAGTCACCGGCTCCAGTCCATGGTGCCTGGGACCCACCCTCTGTGGGGAATGCTGGCGCCCGCTGCTTCCTCCAGTCTGATGTTCTTCCAGGTGCTCTGCCTGCCTGCACACAGTGATGCATCAGCGCCTGTGTCTGGGCCCCACAGACCCGCCTGGCTGGAGCACACACCAGCGGGCGGGAGATACAGGTACGTCCTGCGCTGCTCCGAGCTGGGCTCTAGCATAGAACAATGCAAGCCTGGTCACCACTTGGGGTTTGCTTTCCAGCTGTGCCGCTCCTCCCAGCCCCTGCCATAGCTGCTGGAGCCCTGCAGCCAGCAAGAGCACTGGGCGGCCGGGGCCTGGGCACAGCCGAGTGTCTGGGATCTCGAGTGCAGCATGGAGGGGAGCGGGGGCCGGGGGTCTCGGTGCTAGAGCCTTGCCCAGTGCCCTTCTGCCTTTGAAATGTGCCCAGTTCTTTCGAGTGCAGAACTGGCTGGCGCTGGAATGGGGCGGTTAGTACGGAGGCCGTCCTGGCAGCCCTCCTGAGCTCTTCCTAGCATTCCCGGCTACCAGCTTCCTGCCCGCCCTGGCTTTCCCCTGTACATTGTCCAGCTGCCCCCTCTAGTGGGTGGAGCAGGCGAGGGAGTGGGCGGTGAATTATCTTGCTTTCACAGACTCAGTTTGCCTGACACTGGTATCATGAAAACTAAGATATGAATGTGGCGTTTTGAAACTCGCCTTCTGACCCCAGCCTGGTTCTCCCCCCAGGCCGCGAGAGGGACTTCCCAGGGGCGGGTCACTTCCCACTGAAATCCATAAGAGTCACGAGACAATTGCGGTGTCGTGGCAACGTTGGGTTTCCTCTGTGCAGGGATGCAGCGAAGGCGCCCCCTGGCTACTCCGTCCTTCGATGCCCATCCAGTGCCCTCCACCCATCCTGGCTAATGCCACCCCCGCTGGCCTCCCAAGGCCGGAATGAGCATGTTTCTCTAGCATTGCCCCAGCCCCGCCAGACCGGTGGATGCCCAGGTGCCCAGCCTTCCTGCCCCCAGGAGCGCAGCTGGCACAGTGTCTGCTTCTGCTGGGAACACCTGCCTGCCCCAGCATCTGTCAGTGGAGGGAAGGACTCCGCACCCGGGGTGGCTGTTAGGGTCAGGTGGGAGATGCAGCGACTGCACCCCACCCCTCCCAAAGCCAGCCTCTGCCTCAGCATCTGTGGGATGCTCGTCATCCCCCTGCCCTTCCTCGCCCCTCTCTGGCAGCCCCATGCTTCCCCCTCTGGGACTGCAGCCTCTCGTGGGGCATGGGGCACAGCATTTCTCCACCACACGTTAGGGCTGAAGGCCACATGTTTTAATGCAGTCTCCCAAGCCCTTCCGGCTTGCCCTAGCCGTAGCTGCCACCTCTTCTCTGGCCGCCTCTTTCTCTAGACAGAAGGCCAAGGCAGCTGTCCACATGTCCAAACCCCAGACTCCGAGGAATTGCCTTGTGCAGAGGAAGGCAAAATCTCCTCCTGAGGACTCAGATTCCAGGAGCTGGTCTGACGTTGTGGGCCTGGACGGCCTCACTCACCACATCCAAGTGCAGCGGATTTCTGATGGAGAATCCACCATTGCCTTGGCGCTTTGGTCCAGCGGTTAATCACCTTCCCCGTTCGAAACCTGGGCCTGATCTTTGATTGAATTCGTCTGGCTTCAGCTTCCAGCCCTGGGTCCTTGGCCGGCCTTTCTCTGCTTGGTTCAAGAGCCCTTCAGTACCTGGGATTTTCTCCCCAGGAAGGTACCTGCAGATAGCTGTCAGGTCAACTCTCGGCCTTTGTTTTGATAAACTGAACAGACCGAGCTCTTTAAATCTCTCGCTGTCGGGCATTTCCTCCAGCCCTCCAGATAATGTTGTGTGGCTCTTCCCTGCACCCTCTTCGGTTTTTCCACATCCTTTAAAAAATGTGGCCCCCGGTGCTGGATGCAGTGTGCCAATGAGAGTTGTGCCAATGCGCTGTACAGAGCTGTGGTCCCCGCCCTACTCCCACTCCCTGCTCTTCTGTGGCTTTATCCCGTTGTGCCACAGCGGGGCACTGGGAGCCCCTATTGAGTGACGTGTCCGCTATGACCACTGGATCCTTTTTCCAGTCCCTGCTTTCCAGGATACAGCCCCCAGGCTGCAGGGGTGGCTGGCATTCCTTCTTCTCAGATGACTTTGCATTTGGCTGCATTAAAGCACAGTTTGGTTCCCTGGGCCCAGCTTGCCAAGCCATCCGGTTTGCTCCATATGCCTGTCCTGTCCTCGTTACTTAACATGCTGCCAGACTTCGTGCCACTCACAGATCTGCTCAGCAGTGATTCTGTGTTTACTTCCAGGCCACAGGCGGTGGTGTCAGGCCTCGAGCCGGTCCCTGGGGGACCCCCCCAGAAACACCCCGTTCGATGAGATCTGCCAGCCAGCCAATTCTTTTCTTTAAGAACATGAGAACGGCCAGACTGGGTCAGACCAGTGGTCCAGCTAGCCCAGTCTCCTGTCTGCCGACAGGGGCTGATGCCAGGTGCCCCAGAGGGAAGGAAGAGAGCAGGGCAGTGATCCATCCCCTGTCGCCCAGGCCTAGCTTCTGGGAGTCATTTATTTAGTACGTATAAGTCCAGTTTATATTTATTTATTTATTTTTCACTTTCTTATACTAACCCAAACGTTCTAGGTGCCAGCCTGTAGGAGCACTACACACCCGGAGTGAGAGTTCTTGGGTTCCCACGTGTTTCCCGCACTGTTTCCAGAACAAGGATTTCTATGGCACGTGTCGGGGAGGAGAGAGAGAGGTTAGCTAGTTCTTAACCCGTGTCGTGTGCTGTCTTGAAGGTGTGTAGTGCTAGGTTTTAATCCGAATTTCGTGCCAAACGTCTACAAAAGTCGACATGTTCCATCTGTGCACTCGCCGTTGTCAGCCGGACTTGTCATCTCAGCAAAGAATGAAATGCGATTGGTGTGGCAGAGCCTGCTTTCCGGAAAGCCGTGCTGGCTGGCTGCCATTGGTTACATCACCACTCTTTATAATTGAGCCCAGGCCTGCTTTTCCAGGATTCTGCCTGGGATTGGGGCCTCCTCCCGAACTGAGCAAGCCACTGGCCATGTCTGCCGTGTGCTTTATAAGGTCCAGAAGCACTTGTGCCTCCAGACCAATGTGGATGCCTTGGGCCCGAAGCCATGGAAAGTTTGGGTTTCTGGCTGAGGGCTCTCCCTCCCGCTCAGACTCAGCGGGTGCACGCGGGAGCGGTTGCTCCGACACCAGCATGGGGCCTCCCTGCCTCCTTTGCATTGCGCTGGCCCTGTGGGCCACAGATCAGACTCGCCTCTCCCCTTAGCCCCTAGCCTGGAGACGGAGGAGAGGTGGGCAGCCCTCAGTGCCTCTGGCTCTGTCTCAGCCGAGCCGCGCCCTCTGGCTCCTTCCCAAGCTTTGGGCTGCCTGGGGGCCCGGTTCCTGGTGCAGCAGAGCCCCTCCTTCCATTCAGCAGTGCCTCCACGGCCCCCGGCATGTTCCGGGCCTGCCTTGCCTGTCCACGTGTGTCAGCAGGCCAGCAGCTCGGGACTGTGCTGCCAGCGAGGCCCCTCCAGGCCTTCCTCCTCTCTCCACCCTAGTGTGTCAGTCCCTGGGATGGGGGCTGCTGGGGAGTAATGTGACTTCCAGGAAGCCTCACCCACAATCCCAGAGGATGCCAACCTGCCCAAAGGGGGCAGGACTGGGGCCTGAGCTCCCGGAGAGAGTCCAGGTGCCCAGGCTCAGAGCGGAGGGCCCAGCCCCTCTGCACTTTCTCCACCACACTTGATTCAAACAGGATGTCACAGTTGGGCAGCAGGTGCCTGTTACTGCCCTGGACCCAGGCTCTCCACATCTCAGCCCAGGTAGAGCGCGTCCATCGGACCAGCCGGGCCCCTACGTCCATGGGAAGCTGGATCAAGGCAGAATATCCCTTCACGCAGCTGAATCCTGCAACCCTCAGCAATGCTGCTCCACATGGGGCCTCCGTCCCACTCAGCAAGCAGCTCCCGGTGTGTCCTCCAGCTGGGGAGGGCACACGCCCTTCCTTTCCATTGGTTGGGGCATGGGCAGACCTTTCCCAGGTAGATCAGAGGGTACTGAGTGGGGGGAACTCTCACTGTCTTCCCCAGCCCTGTCCTTGGAGACTCCCCTATGGCAGGAGCCGTGCTGCAAAGGGAGGTGGAGCTGCTGAACTTACCGGGCTGGAGGCTGACTCACTGCTCCCTATGAGAAGCCATTTCACAAAGCCAACGGCAGCCTGGGCGCCCTTTCCATGGCGTGAGATTCAAAGCCTTTGTCCGTATGGGTGTGGTGATCCCCCCCCAAGCTGGGTTTAGTAGAGGACCCAGCTACGGGGCTCTGTAGGAACCGCCGCTGCCTTGGAGCTCGGCTGCAGAGCCCGTCCGGGCAGCAGCTCATCTCGCAGGCCGGCTCGCAAGGGCCTGTCGAGAAGTGGGGTTTCGCTTTGGTCCCTCGTGTTCTCACCGCGGCTCCTGTGAGCCTCCTAGAAATGCTTCTCCTCCGTCTCCACCCACGAAGCAGCTACCTTTGAGCAAGGAGCCCTGCCCGGGTGAGCTCCCCGCTCCCACCGGCTTGTCCATCAAGAGCTGGCTGCTCCCTCCTTGGGCCCTACCCCGTCCTCGGGCCCTACCCCGTCCTCCAAAGGAAGCAGCTTTTCCTCGTCTGACAGGCCAGGCCTCTGCCCACTGCACTAAGGGGCAGCATGCCCAAGGCTCTGCTCTCTGCGCAGAGTGCCCCCAGAGCCCTCTCCTGGACTCGGCTGGCTCCCATCGGCCTTGCCGGGAGGAGGACAGTATCCTATGGCCACAGCTGTGCAGCTGCTCCCCAGGCCTCTGGCTGCAGCCTGCCTGCCTTCTTCCTTTGTTCTACTGCTTGCTGCTCCGCTCTCTTCATGGGCCTTGCTGTGGGGTGGCCTGCACCATTCCAGAGCTGCCCTCTGCCCTGGCTCTTCTTTGGGCCCTTGGGGGCCAGCATGGCCCGAAGGGTACGTCTACACACAGCTCCTGGGTCGGCTGATTTGGGCTCAGGCTGGAACCTGGGTTCTGGGACCACACGAAGGGGGTGTACTGCATGGGACGTGCATGGATACTGCACCTGCATACAAGGAATATGATGGATCATCCAAATGTTACCCTGAGCTTCCTCCCCATGGCATTCATGGTACGTGGCTGAGGTGGCGGCAGGTAAGTCAGCTGCCCAAACCAGTGCAGAGAAATCTGCTAGTCCCAGCACAGGCTGCGCTGTTTGAGTTATAGCCCCCCTGTCCAGCGGGCGCACAGACCAGGTCAGTGGCTTTCCTTCCTCGGGCCTGCGTCGCTGGACGACTCCTGTAGTGTCCGAGAGGTCAGACTTTGCCGTGTGAAACGCGGATTAAATATAATCTGCGGTCCCAGCAGCGGGGCATGCAGGCAGACAGCCGCCCATCGGCAGAGACTGAGAACAGCTGCAGTGACGCTGTGCTAGGAACGAGGGGTCTCAGTCCTCACGCTTCAGAGCACAAAAGGTCCATGCCATCCTCCCGGGAGGTGCAACTGCCTGCAAACGCGGGGATGTCGGACCAGCCAGCCCCGCTGCCCTGATGTGGGAGAGCCCCGGGCAGTCACCACAGCTGCTCCGGGGGACGGGCCAGGGAGCTACTTTATGTATTGTTTACGGCAGACGTCCCAGCCTTCCCCATTGCCCTGTGAGCAGATGGGGCCACTGGCCGGCACGGGGCCTGGAGAGCTGCACCCGGTTTGTCTATACACACCTGCATAATCGGGCCCCCAGTCACAGCGGTAGAAGCGGCCCTGCTTGCGAGGAGCACAGCTCCTGGCTGGCCCTGGCCCCGGTGGCGCCCTGCAGATCCTGCGGCTGGGGTGGAGCTCGTGAGAAGGGCAGGGGGCAGTCTGGGGGACCGTGGGTGGTGGGCTGCGTGCCAGCCTGCAGCATGCTGAGGGGCTGGCATTATCCCGGGCAGCGGCAGGTGTCCAGGTCTGTGCCTGCCCCAGGAGCTGGGCACGCTGCTCAGCGAGAGGCTGGGCCAAGGCCCAGCGCGGCGGAAGCTGGTTTCCTGGCTGGTGTTTGTCACTGGTCGCTTGCCCCTACCCTCCCGCTGTGCGCACCGGGTGTGGGGCCCATCCGGGCACCGAGAGCTGCAGCCGCTCTCCCCGCTGCTGCGGTGACCAGGCTGGGAAGGGTGGTCAGCTGCTGCGCTGTCCCTGGTGCTGGCCGGCCGAGCGCGCGGCCTCCAGGCTCCCTTGCGGGCTGTGGAAATGACACGAGAAGCTGCCCCTCTGCCCAGCCCGTTGCTCCTGCCATGAGGGCTCTGGGATCAGGGAATTCCTTGGCTTTCTCCCGCTGGGCAGCGGCTCTGCCCTAGAGAGGGCTGGGGCCACACCGGAGCAGCTTGGTTTGCATCCCTACATTTCCCATTAGCCGGCGCCAGAAATCCCCTGCCTCTCCCCTGAAGGCCCCGTGTCTCGGCGGGGGTGTCGCACGCCGTCTGGCTGGAGGTGGCCGGGCATGCCACGGCGTGGGGCGCCCCTCCCACCAATGGGGGCGGCTGGGCAGCAAACGGCTGTGCCCACCAGTCGGCAGAAGGCCGAAGCTCCTCACACTTCAGAGCCGCCGGCTGCTCAGGAGATGCCAAGCAGCTGCCTCACCCTCTCCAGTCCCCCCATTGATCTCTGCCCCCGAGAACCAAGGTGTAGGGGGGTGACATGTTCAGCCCTGGGGGCCTGGAAGCAGGGCCGTTGCTGGTAAACTCCATTAGCCCCCCCAAGGGGGAACCCCTCTCTTCACAAGGAAAGGGGTGGCCAAAACCCGAGTGTTTCTACCGCCCCCGGCTGAGCCGGGCTCTGCTCGGCCCTGGCAGCGTCCCACTGCCGCGGTGGGAAGAGAAGAGCGCTGTCCGCGTCCATGTGCCAGCAGTGTGCTGGGAGCGGCCGCCGGCCGCAGAGTCCCGGGGCCTAGGGGGGGCACCGGGATGGGCTCGGTGGGTGTTTTCTGGGGGAAATGGGTTTTCCCCTTTCTGCTGTGGGAAGCTGCTCTGCGGACTGGCCGCGCCAGGTAAGTGTGTGCCCGGTGGCGGGGCAGCGGTGAGCTCTGGGTTCGCTGTGGCCGCTGGCGCTGCAGAGCGGGTTATTGTGGCTGTGTGTCTGCTTTGCAGGCTCTCAAAAGGAAGCCCGATCTCTTCCTGTGCAGCAGCCTGGACGTCCAAGCGGTGTTCCAGTGTGGTGAGTAGCCCTGGCAGCCAGCCCCAACCCTCTAGGGACCCACCTCCCCCTTGCGGGGAGGCTGCAGGAGGCCGGGGAGGGGTGGTGGGTCTGGCTGCTAACCCCCATGCCTTCTGCCCCTCAGGTGTCCTCTCCCTGAAGTTCCCGGAGGCCCTGACCGTCAAAGCCTCCTGTGGCTTTTTTGTGAGTATTGTGGCTTTCCTCTGTGGTGTGGCTGCACTGCAGGGGCCTGCCTGCGGGGAGCTCTTCCCTGGCAGTCTCCTGCGGGGCCCCATCCCGGGATCTGGAGGAGGAAGGCGCAGATTCCCAGGGCTCCTCTCCTGCTGCAGCTCTGGGACTTGGCGGCCTGAACCCAGCTGGGTCCCCTGCGCCCTGGGGTTGGCTGCAGTAACCAGCCAGGCCCTGCCGTGCAAGGTTCTGTGTCCTTCCCCCATGGCGCTGCAGGAGCAGGCGGGGGCTGGCACCGGGCAGCCTGCTCCTTTGGGCCCTGGGGCTTCACGGACCCTGCTGCGGAGGAGGGGCTAGAGGGGAAGGGCTTGGGGGCTCCTAGGCAAGTGACCGCCGTGGGGGTGGGGGCTCGCTGCCTGGGTGCTGCCTGAACTCCCCCTGTCCTGTCCTGTTGCAGACGGAGCTGCTGCCTCGGTGCGGAGAAATCCCCCCTGTGGGGCAGGTGGTGCATGAGAATGGCAAGCTGCTGCTGCAGGCTGTGCTGGAGGTAAGGGGGCAGGCCCTGGAGATGGGAGGGGGAGGAGGGGAGGGTTTGGGGCAGGGTCCCGGGGGGGAAGGTTTTGGGGCAGGGCCCTGGGGGGCATGACAGGAGTCGGGGGGGGCACACCCTGGGGCACGTATTACCTGCCAACGTAGCTTCCCCTCGGCAGGCCTTGGCCAAGCGCTGTCCTCCCCGTGTGGACCTGTGCCTGGTGGGTCTGTCCCTGGCAGCTCCTTGCGCCCTGGGCAGCGTGTTCCTGGTGCACTGGCTGATGCGATGCCAGGGCTCCCACAGGAGGAGGGGCTCCGGAAATGGGGCCCTTGGCCGGTGCTGCCAGTCCAGCACTGCTCTGTGCTTTGCAGGGCGTCGGGGGCCAGGCCTCCCGCAGCCTGATGGATCACTTCGCAGAGATCCTCTTCGCCCTGAGCAAGCACTGCTTCAGCTACCTGAGTGTCTGGATGAAGGAGGCCATGCCGCAGGAGGGCTTCCCCTCGGCCCGCGTCAGCCCGGAGCAGAAGGACACCTTCAGCCAGCAGATCCTCAGGTGGGGCTGACCTGAGCAGCTCCCAGCCCAGGCTTGCAGGGGCCAACCTCCCCTCCCTCCCCGCCAGTGGCGTAGCCGGGTTTAGAGCACAGGGGGAGCGGAGCTAAAAAAAAAACAAAAAAAGGCGCCGGGAACCAAAAAAAAAAAGCTCCGCTCTGGCTGCAGCGCAGAAGCAAAAGGCGTTGGAGCACAAAAAGGGCGCCGCTTCTGCTCCGTGGGGGAGCGGCTGCTCCCCCCCCGGCTATGCTACTTCTCCCCCCCCAGCTCTGCATGCCGGCTGACCCCGCAAGGGGAGCCCCTGCCCCTGCCCCCGCTCTGTGTGCCAGCCTGCCCCCCCAGCTCTGCACACCAGCTGACCCCGCAAGGGGAGCCTCCCCCCGGCTGTGTGCCGGCCGGCCCCGCAAGGGGCACCCCCAGCTTTGCATGCTGCCCCCGCCTGCTCCACCCCCCTTGGCTGCTGGTCCCTGGGGCAGCGGGCCGGCTGTGGGCCAGCGGGGAGTATTGGCCGAGTCTGGCTCACGCGTGTCTCCGTGTTAGCAGAGAGCGCGTGAACAAGAGGCGCGTGAAGGAGATGGTGAAGGAGTTCACCCTGCTGTGCCGGGGGCTGCATGGCACCGAGTACACGGCCGACTACTGAGCACCCGGCGGGAGAGCAGACGGATCGCCCAGGCCAGCTCCTCCCCGCACGGCCGCCCCACTGCAACCCGGCTCGTAGAATAACCCTGCACCTTGACGTAACCCGCTCCGGACGCTGCTCAGCTACGACCCTCCGTTCCCCCAGCATGCTCCCCTCGGCGGGCTGGGAGTGGGCGGCAGGACCTGGCAGGGAGGCTGGACAGACGGACCTGGCACACTGACTGCCCTTGCTCTGGCTGGGCTGCCCCGTCGCGTGTCCATGGTGGTGACCGTCCCGCCCCAGGGGGCCTCGCCCTCTGGCCGGGTGTGTATGGTTGGGGGGAGCCCTGCACCTAATTATAGTCAGGATATTTCTACGCTGTGACTGTGCTTCGTCTGCTGCCTAGACCCTGCTCGGCCCAGCGCCGGGGGCACCCTGGAGCCTCCCCGCTCCGCTGGAGCATACAGCCTTGGTCCTCCGCTGCGCATGGCCGGCAGGGGGCACTCACAGCTCCTGTCTGCCACGGGGGTGGCTTGTTGCTTTGTGCAGCAGCCCCCTTGCCCTGAGCTCTCTGAACGGGCTCTGGGGCCTCGGAGCCCAGGGGACAGTGGCCAAGGGGAGCCGGCAGGAGGCTGGCGCGGGTGGGTGGAGGGGCTTTGCCCTGGCAGTGGCCGCAGCAGCTCCACTCCGATGCTGCGGCTTGGGAGCCCCGGGTAGCTCCCTGCTCCCTTTGGGCCGGTGGGGGTGGAAGCACTCAGCCCCCTCTGACTCACATGGGGCAAGTGTGCTGACCCCCCCACTAGCTATGTAATAGGAAAGGGGAGGGGCTGTGACCCCAGTGCCCATGCAATGAAAGGGCCCCAAATTCCCTGGCCTGGGCTGCTCCCCCAGCGCCCAGCCTGCCCAGCGCCCGGGCACATCGTGGAAGCAGGTCAGTGTAGGCCCTGAGCAGGGGGTGGGGGAACTGCTGGGGTGCAGGAAATGGCCAGCAGCGCCCGCCGGGTAGGTACCAGCACAGCAGTGGTTGGGGGGCACTGACCCATCCAGGACCTGACCTCCCAGCACTAGGGGCTGGGCTGAGCATGGCAGTGTCTGACCCCCGGCGTGGTTGGGGGCAGCGGGTGCGGCTGCTCAGTGGTGCTGAAGAAGCCCGGCCCTGGAGGCCTGAACGGGGCCCTGGCCTAGGTGAGCAGCCGAGAGCCCCTAGAGCCGGTTTGGGTGGCACCGGGTGGGGCACAAGGGAGGCCATGCCAGCTGTGGTGTCCAGCTCACGATCAGGGGCCTGCTCCATTTCCCAGGTCCCTGGACAGCCTGGGTGCTGGGCCCTGGGAATGGCTAATGCCTGACTCTGCTGGGCCCGGGAGTCCTGGGGGTCAGCAGGGCAGGGCCCTGAACCTGCATAAATAGCCCCTGCGCCTCTCCCCCGAAGAGGTAGGTGCATCTCAGCACCAGGTCAGGAATTCCTGTCTAAATCACCCCTGCCCCTACTAATGCTCTGGAAGGGCGGGGGTGAGGGGTGGGGCAGGTTCGCTGGGCCCAGCGAGGCCGGAGAGACCTGCCCCAGCCGTGGGGAGTGGATTCCTGCCCTGGGACGTGTTTGAACTGGACCCAGGTCCCAGGTGTGGGCTGGCGCCGAGGGCCCCGGCCTGCGGGGATCACACTGCTGGGCGGGCTGGGCCGTGGTGCCATTGCAGTGGGGTTGGTGACGCGTTGGCTGGAGTTCGGGTCACACTCTTGGCTTCCCCGCCTCCTGGGACCGCCCGCCGGGAGCGCCCCGCAACAAGTCTGCCTGGCTTGCTGCCTGCAGCGAGCCCCCCAAGGGAGCCAGGCCCCCCACAACTCTGGGGTGACTCCATCAGCAGGGCAAGAGCAGGAGGGTTTCTGGTCACAGCGTCACGTCTCCCTGGTTAGCAGCGAGCGGCAATTCACAGTGTGTCCCCCTGGGTCAGCCTGGAGCCTAGCCCTCCCCTCTGCAGCCCAGGCCAGGAGCTCCTCACACTGACACACCCTCCTTGGGCCTGTGTTCCCGGGGGGAACTAGTGTCACCTGGCCTCCTCCTCAGGCCTCTGCTGTCCCGGGCACAAAGGACTGCCGGCCAGAGAGGGCAGCCCTGGTCGTTAGTTTGTAGGTACCCAATCGCTGGGCAGGGTCTTTCCATGGCATGGGGACAGGCCCCAGCTAGGCATTAGTCACACACGGCTCCCTGCAGAATAAACAATCTTCCCAGCTCTAGTTAACTATGCATCTCTTAGGGGAAACTGAGGCACACACAGTCGTCATCCCAAAGGAAAAATCCCCACCCCATCACAAAGGGTGAGGGTTCATGTTTGGGTGGCTCGTTCATTTCAGGTGCAGGTTTAACACAAACAAGAGGAAGTGTCTTCACACAACGCACAATGAACCTGTGTCCACCTGGGCACCTGGCATTGGCACTGTCGGCAGCCGGGAGACTGGGCTGGATGGACCTTTGGTCTGACCCAGTCCGGCCGTTCCTATGTAAGGCCAGATCTGCTGGTGCCACGCCCTGTAATGCGCAGCACCAGTGGCCGGCAGGGCCCGTTGTGATCAGCGAGTGTGACACCCCCCCCCCCACGAGCGGAGCTGGGGCTGCCCGTGCTGGGGGGCATGGCCCTGGAGGGTTCATCACATGACACCAGCGTTCACAAGATTCAGCTTTAATTCCTGGTGACGGGCAACCCCGCCCTGCCCGGCTCCATGGCCTGGGGGACATGGGTTTCCACCCAAGGCAAGAAGGGGTTAATGGACCACCCAAAGGCCCTGTTAGCCCAACTGGTGCAGGGGGCAGCCATCTGGGCAGGAGGAGGAGAGAGGGCAGTGCGTGGGGGTGGCACAGGAGGTGGGCCCAGGGCAGGCTGGGGCTGAGCTGGTCTGCGAGAGGCCCGGCCACGCGCCAGATGCTAGCAGGGCCTCGCCCTCACTGGTCTGGTCCGGCGGGTGCTGCTAAACCCGTGGCCAAGGCGGCACCGGGAGCAAACTGCAGCAGCAGGCTCAGGGTGGGCCTCCGCTCTGCTCTCCCGGCCCCCCCGCGCTGGCCTGGCTTTGCCTTCGCAAACCTCTAACCCGCAGGCTGAGGAGCTCAGAGACGCGGGCACAGCCAGGGCCGGTGGCTGGCAGGAGAGGTGCCCGTGTAGCTCCCCCCGCCCCGGAGCACCCGGGCCTGGCTCACCCTGTTCTGGGGCACCCCTCTGGAGGCGGAGAGTAGGGGACGGTGCCCTCACCCTATGCGTGGGAAGGGGCGGAGCTGGGGCTTGTAGAAAGGTGTCCCTCTGCCCCCCCCTTTGGCTGTGGGCAGCCAGTGAGCTGGGCTGCAGCAGTCATGGCACAAACAGACTCTGCTAAGGAGGGGAGGTCGCTCCCATGTGCCCTCTGTCCAAGGTGGCCATGGAGGCTGGTGGCGGAGTGGTCTGCGGGGGGTGTGTGTGTCCGCCCGCCCCGCAGCCTCACACCCTGCATGCTATGGGGTTTGCTAATGCACAGCTGTATCCAGCCAGCGCCCCCGGCAGAGCCGCGCCGGCAGAGCCGCGCTGGCAGCCCCCAGGATCCTGCACTCCCGAGCCTGGCTCCACTACCAGGCCCCAGCGGGACAGGGCAGCCGTTAGCGTCGGCCCCTGGACTGAGCTGCCGACGGGCCCAGGGCAGGAGGCTGGAGCCCTGCAGGGTCAGGGTCACCCAGAGGCCTCGTCCTCGTAGGCGATCGCGATCCCCCTCCGGCCCGGCACGGCCTTTGTCACCGGCGTCTGGCCCAGCTGCTGCTCCAAGCCCCGCCAACTGCGCGACTCCAGGAAGGAAGCTGGGAACGAGGGAGGGAGCGGTTAGCGGGGACTGGGCACAGCCCTGTGGGGGAGCTCCCAGCTCTCCAGCCCTGGCCTCTCCCAGCAGGGGGCGCTGCAGGGACAGGAGCACTGGCTGTGGGGGGTCCCGGTTACTGCAGCCCCAGCAGGGGGTGCTGCGGGGGTACCGGATACTCCAGCCCCAGCAGGGGGCGCTGAGGGAGTGGGGCAGGGGGGCTGGCTGAGGGGGTTCCGGATACTCCAGCCCCAGCAGGGGGCGCTGAGGGAGTGGGGCAGGGGGGCTGGCTGGGGGGGTTCCGGATACTCCTGCTGCAGGGAGTGGGGCAGGGGGGCTGGCTGGGGGGGAGGGGGGTTCTGGATACTCCTGCTGCGGGGAGTGGGGCAGGGGGGCTGGCTGGGGGGGAGGGGGGTTCTGGATACTCCTGCTGCAAGGAGTGGGGCAGGGGGGCTGGCGGGTGGGGGGGTGTTCCGGATACTGCAGCCCCAGCAGGGGGCGCTGTGGGTAGAGGTTTGGTGTTACTTTTCTGGGGTGGACAGTGGACACGGTAAATAAAGCCAAGTACAAACCAGCCGGGCTGATCTCGGCCAGTGCGAGCGCCGGGTTCCTGCAGGCCAGGGCAGAGCTGGAGGACGGGGCCGGGGAGCTGCAGAGCCCAGCCGCCCGCAGCTCCCCCGTGATCAGCGACACGTCGGGAACGTCGCCGTCCCCGGGGACGGTCTCTGGGAAGCTGACATGCGCACAGCCACCTGCCAGGGTGAGAGACATCAGAGAGCAGCCTCCAGGGGGCAGCCCGCCCCAAATCCACCCTACCAGGCCGGGGCCCACACTGGGGTCACCCTGCATCCGGAGCCTCACGGAGTCCAGCTCACCCAGTGAGTCAGGGTGGGAGCCACGTGGCCAGATAACGTGAGAACTGGGTATGGCAGGGCTCCCGGCTACTCCAGCCCCGGCCTCTCCCAGCAGGGGGTGCAGGGGAGAGCAGGACAGAGTGCTGGCTGGGGGGGAGCCCCAGCCCCGGCCCCTCCCAGCAGGGGGCGCTGCGGAGAGCAGGACAGAGTGCTGGCTGGGGGGGGAGCCCCAGGCCCGGCCCCTCCCACCAGGGGGCGCTGTGGAGAGCAGACAGAGTGCTGGCTGGGGGGGAGCCCCGGCCCCTCCCAGCAGGGGGCGCTGCCATCGCTCCCGGCGGCTCTGGCATGGGGCCGGCCTGGTACCTGGCAGCAGGTCTCTGAAGTCGGTGACGTAGAGGCTGCTCCACTCCCGGGCTGGGTTGCAGGCCAGCTCCAGCTCGTAGGGCGTCACCACGGGCCGGTAGAAGTCCCTGGAGTCCAGCAGGGAGTTCTGGGGACAGGCCACCAGCACGAACACGTCCACCTCCGGGAAGTTAGCCAGCTTGGCGGGGCTCAGCTTGCCCATGGCCAGGGTGTAGCTGCGTTTGCCAGCCCGGCGCAGGGTGCCCCGCAAGTGCTCCAGGATGGAGAGGTAGCCGGCCACGCCCAGCGTGCCCACCAGGATGCCCACCACGCGGGCGTCCCGGGCCCGCTCCACCAGGTAGAGGCGCCGCAGCAGCGCCCGGTTGCTGCCGAGGCTCTCGTGCCGGCCGCGGCCCGTGGCCGGGTCGAAGGAGCTGAAGGGGCAGCGGTTCCAGCTCAGCATGAAGTTGGCGAGGGCCAGGCCCTCGGCGCCCACGTAGAACACGGCGTAGTCCTGCAGCCCGCGCCGCGCCGCCACTGCAACGAGGCGCCCGAACTGCCGCACCGGCCCCGGGTCCTGCGGGCAGTCGGGGGCCCCGGCGCTCGCCAGGCGGGAGAAGACGATGTGGGGGTACTCCGGGACCAGCAGCTGCTCCAGCTCGCCTGGAAGGGGGATGAGAGGCTGAGCAGGCCCCACGCAGGCCAGCCCCATGCAGAGAGCGCCCTGGGCAGGGCCAGGAGAGAACTGCCAGGCCGGGGCAGCAGGGGCCCGTGGAGCTCAGGGGATGGGACTGACCGGCCAGCCCGGTTTGGTTCCTGCTGCTGCACCCCCCAGGCCGGGCTGACACTGCACCCCATATTCACCACAGCGGCGTGATTCTGATGCGTCTGAGATTAGTCATGTGAGGGGTCTCCAGAAACGTGAGGATTTGCTGGGTAGGATCACCCGATTCGTGGGCACGTGTCAGTTTTGTATCTGGACATTGACTAGGGACCTGTACTTCGAATGGGCTCGCTCTGGGTGACACCCACAGCCAGCCTGTCGGGTACAGCCAGGAAGAAGCCAGACAGCGCCAATGGCCCATCAGCAAAGCCAATGGACCATGGAAGAGCTGAGCCGGCCGGTGAACGTTTCAGCCGGCCAGTGAGTAATGGCTGCTATGACCCAACAAGGACATGTGACCAGACCACAGGACACTGAACTCCATTTTGGTACCTGTATTTTTCCACAAACTGGGCTGGGAACTTAGCTGGAAACAAAGGGTTCCCGCCAAAGGGAGAGACTATATACGGTGGGGAGAGACATCATGATTGGGATTCACTCCCCCCACAACTCAACACCTGGGAGAAGGACTTGGCCTGGGGGAGGGGAACCCAGGCTGCACTCTAATGCAGTCTGTGCCTTAATCTGCAAGCCGGCTTGTACCATCCGTCAGGGTGAGAAACGGCTCATTCAAAGCCCATCTATCCAGGATGTTAGGCTTGGTTTGTGGTTTTGTTTATTTGCTAGGTATCTGCTTTGATCTGTTTGCTGTCCCTCAGAATCACTTACAATCTCTTTCCGTAGTTAATAAAACTTGTTTTATGTTTTATCTTAACCAGTGTGACTAAGTGAAGCGTCTGGGAAATCTCCGCTTGGTTAACGCAGGTTTGTTGGGCATCTCCCTCCGTCCCTGAGGGAACGATATGAACGAGCTTGCACTGAACCGATCCACGGGCTGTGCAAGGCGCTAGAATACTGGGTTAGACTCCAGTAGGGGAGCAAGGCTGGGGAATTGGCGGGTGTCTCCTGGAGGGGCTCAGGTAAAGCACTCAGGTTGCTCGGTTGGGTGTGTGGCGCCACCTGCTGTCGTGTTGGGTGATAACGGCCTGGAGGGGCCGGCTGAATCCCCAGCAGAGCAGTGGGGGAAGGGCCCAGCTGGATGGTTCAGGGGGCACAGCGGTTCCCACGGCCCCCAGACTGAACCCCAGGAGTGGCAACCCGTCACGCACGGCCCACCCCGGGTGCAGCTCTCACCTAGCGCGTGGGCGTAGACCACGTCACTCAGCACCACCACGTGGCTCCGGCGGTCAGGGTAGAGCTCCCGGAAGGCCCCCGCGCAGCGCTCCGTGTCCAGGGGCTGCCGGCCAAAGACGTGCAGCACCGGCAGCTTCCTGCAGGGGCTGAGACAGGCGGGGCCGTAGTGCACCACGGCCTCCGCCCCCACGTGCTCCGCAGCCACCTCGTCCACACAGCAGCTACCGGGGAAGGGAAAGGATCAGCCGGAGACACGGCGACGGGGGCGGGCCGCGGGCAGGGCAGGAGGCTGCTCTCTGCTGCCCCCACCTCCTCCGGCTGGGCCCTGCGTTCCGACACCGGGGTGCCCAGCACCACTTTGGGCAACCTCCCCAGAGCCTGCACTGGACATGGGGGGGCCTTGGCAGCCCAGCAGTGAGCCCCCCAGAGAAGTGGGGATTCACAGGAGCCCCTCAAACCAACGGGGCTGGCACGGGCAACCCAGCAGTCAAATCAAGCCCAAAGCTGCCGTCTTTACGGGGCGGGGTACGAGCCCCCCCACCCCCCCGGAGGGGAGCGGCTGTAGTGGGATCTGGCACAGAATGATCAGGACGGGCATGTTAACAGGACCCAGGGGGAGCAGTGAGAGAGCCACCCCGCCCCTCTGGGGCACCTACCTGCCGTACGACGTGTCCCCCAGGATGTACATTTTGCTGCCGGTCTCCGCCTCCATCTTAGCTGCGACGGCGGCTGAATCTGCCAGGAGCTCGTCAGGGAACTGCAGGGCAACCTGCCGGGGGGGGCCAGCGCAGGGAGACGTGGATACATACAAGGCCCAGCTCCCCCGTCCCATATGGAGCCACTGCCCAGCCACGCTTAGGGCAGCCCCAGTGCCCCATGCAGCGGAACAGGAACCTCTACAGTCAGCTGTGGCCCTAGTGAGCCGCTGGGGCCCGGGTCAGGGAGCCCAGGAGCCGTTCAGTTCTCTGTGACACCCCCTCACGGCTGGGGGCTGCTCCCTGCTCCACCGGCCGGGACTCCAGGACAATCCCCAGGGAGCCTGCCCCGGCTCTCTGGCGAGGCGAGGCGGGGCCAGGCTGAAGGGCGCCTGGGGCCACAGCTCTGTGGGAGGGTCTGGAGCAGCGACAGCCCGGTGTGGGCCTGCACCCGGGGGTGAGAGGTGGGGGTGACGCCAGCGCGCTACCCAGGGGCGCTCAAGGACCACGCGGGCGCTCGGCGGGGGGGGAACGTCTGAGCCCTCGGCAGCGACTCACCCTGCGAAACCCGCTCGCTGTGACGAAGGCCGCGGCTCGCTCCAGCTCGTAGAACTCAGCGAGGGCCTCAGCGGGGGTCCTGCCACTCGGCTCCTTGGCAGCCAAGGCCCTCTGGACCACCTCGGCCCCATCGCTACTGAAGAGGGTCGCCATGGTTACCCCAGCATCACCTGCGCACCGGGAGGGAAGCTCGAGTCTTTATCGGGGTTTGTCCGCGCTCCGGAGGCTGCAGCGGCGGCTGTGAGGGGTCAGGCAGACACTGCCGTGCCGGGGAACCCCTCGGGTGGGCGTAGGTACCCCGCCTCCCCGCCCCCCAGCCTGGCCCCGGACACGCGGTTTCCCTGCGGCGCTCACGCCCCTGAGCGACTCTGCTGCTGAGCAGAGCCTGGAACAGCCGCTCGGGGAGGGCGTCACCGGCCCCCACGCGGCCCCCGGGGAGGGAGGGGGCAGGAAAGCGCTGGGCAGAGCTCCCCAGCTGGCACCAGGGCAGAGGGGCCCCGTACGCTGGCTCCCTAGCCTGGGGACGGGGAATCGGGGCCTTTCGCCTCTAGGGGGCGCCGACCCCAATCCGGCTCCAGCGTGGGGGTCTGGCTGACTGGGGGGGTGAGGTCGGGAGTGGGAACTGGGGCTGGCGGGGGGGCAAAGCGGGGGGTGGGGGGCTGGCTGGGGGGGGTGAGGTGGGGGGGCTGGGGGGCAAAGTGGGGGGCGGGGTCTGGCTGGCTGGGGGGGTGAGGTGGGGGGGCTGGGGGGCAAAGTGGGGGGCGGGGTCTGGCTGGCTCGGGGGGGGAATGGCTGGCTCAGGGGGAGCTGGGGGCAAAGTGGGGGGCAGGGTCTGGCTGGCTGGGGGGGGTGAGGTGGGGGGGCTGGGGGGCAAAGCGGGGGGCGGGGTCTGGCTGGCTGGGGGGCGAGGTGGGGGGTGGGGTCTGGCTGGCTGGGGGGGGTGAGGTGGGGGGGCTGGGGGGCAAAGCGGGGGGCGGGGTCTGGCTGGCTGGGGGGGTGAGGTGGGGGGGCTGGGGGGCAAAGTGGGGGGCGGGGTCTGGCTGGCTCGGGGGGGGAATGGCTGGCTCAGGGGGAGCTGGGGGCAAAGCGGGGGGCGGGGTCTGGCTGGCTCGGGGGCGAGGTGGGGGGTGGGGTCTGGCTGGCTGGGGGGGCGGGGTCTGGCTGGCTCGGGGGGGGGCGAGGTGGGGGGCGGGGTCTGGCTGGCTGGGGGGGCGAGGTGGGGGGCGGGGGTCTGGCTGGCTGGGGGGGCGAGGTGGGGGGCGGGGGTCTGGCTGGCTGGGGGGGCGGGGTCTGGCTGGCTGGGGGGGTGAGGTGGGGGGGCTGGGGGGCGAGGTGGGGGGCGGGGTCTGGCTGGCTGGGGGGGCGAGGTGGGGGGCGGGGTCTGGCTGGCTCGGGGGGGCGAGGTGGGGGGCGGGGTCTGGCTGGCTGGGGGGGCGAGGTGGGGGGCGGGGGTCTGGCTGGCTGGGGGGGCGAGGTGGGGGGCGGGGGTCTGGCTGGCTGGGGGGGTGAGGTGGGGGGGCTGGGGGGCGAGGTGGGGGGCGGGGTCTGGCTGGCTCGGGGGGGCGAGGTGGGGGGCGGGGTCTGGCTGGCTGGGGGGGTGAGGTGGGGGGCGGGGTCTGGCTGGCTCGGGGGGGCGAGGTGGGGGGCGGGGTCTGGCTGGCTCGGGGGGGCCGGGCACTGGCCGCCTGGGGGGTCCCCGTGGGTGCCGGGCGCGGAGCGGCGTAAGCAGCCCGTAGTCCGGCGCCCGGGTCTGATCGTCACTAGGGCCCAGAGTGAACAGCCCCCGCCCCACGGGGGGTCCCAGCCTCCCCCACTCACCGGCCTCCCCAGCACAAACCACGTGGACTCACCCGGGCCTCGCTTCCAGGGCAAGGCCAGAGCCAGCCAATGACGAGCCGGCATTGTCCCCGCCTGGAAATCCCTCCCCCAGAGCTCGGAGCCAATCGCATCACGTTTGGGAGCGAGGATGCGGCCGCAGCCAATGGCAGGAGCCGGCACAGACGGGCGGGGAGGAAGGGGCTGGCGCGGAGCACTCCGGGCTTTGTAGTTTGGTCCCCCTGGTACCGCCCGCCCTCTCCGGAGCCAATCGCTAGCCTCGCCTCGGTCACGTGCGGGGCCCCGAAGCGCCCGGTCACATGGTGAGAGTCAGGTGACCTGCTCGCCTCCCGGCCGGTCCTTCCCCGCAGTCCGCGCTGAGGAGCCGCCGCCATGTCCGGGCCCCTGCTGCTGTACACGGGCCTCGGCCTCGCCTTCTGGGCCACGCTGGCCGGCGTGGGTGAGCGGCGGGGCCGGGGGGGTCAGAGTGGGGGGGTTAGTTGGGGGAGGGGGGAGATGGGGGGCTGGGGGAGGTGGGAGGGGTCAGAGTGGGGGGGTTAGTTGGGGGAGGGGGGGCTGGGGGAGGTGGGAGGGGTCAGAGTGGGGGGGTTAGTTGGGGGAGGGGGGGCTGGGGGAGGCGGGAGGGGTCAGAGTGGGGGGGTTAGTTGGGGAGGGGTGGAGATGGGGGGGCTGGGGGAGGCGGGAGGGGTCAGAGTGGGGGGGTTAGTTGGGGGAGGGGGAGATGGGGGGCTGGGGGAGGCGGGAGGGGTCAGAGTGGGGGGGTTAGTTGGGGGAGGGGGGGAGATGGGGGGCTGGGGGAGGCGGGAGGGGTCAGAGTGGGGGGGTTAGTTGGGGGAGGGGGGGCTGGGGGAGGCGGGAGGGGTCAGAGTGGGGGGGTTAGTTGGGGGAGGGGGGAGATGGGGGGCTGGGGGAGGTGGGAGGGGTCAGAGTGGGGGGGTTAGTTGGGGGAGGGGGGGCTGGGGGAGGCGGGAGGGGTCAGAGTGGGGGGGTTAGTTGGGGAGGGGTGGAGATGGGGGGGCTGGGGGAGGCGGGAGGGGTCAGAGTGGGGGGGTTAGTTGGGGGAGGGGGAGATGGGGGGCTGGGGGAGGCGGGAGGGGTCAGAGTGGGGGGGTTAGTTGGGGGAGGGGGGGAGATGGGGGGCTGGGGGAGGCGGGAGGGGTCAGAGTTGGGGGGCAGGGGAGGGGTTGGGGGGCCAGTGGCAGAAGTCCTGGTGTGTGATGTCCCTTCTGTCTGGCCAGGGATCTGCCCCCCCCCCCCCCCCCCCGCCCCAGGGCAGCGCCCTCCTGCCTCTGCGTGGCACCTGCTGGGGCAGAACAGGGCTGGCTCCAGGCAGGAGCCTGGGGCTTCTTGTTCCTGTCGCCCGTTATGCTGAGCCCAGACCATGGCAATGGGCCGGGGGCCCTGCATCTCCTGCTGCGGGGTGCCCCCAGTCTCCTCTTTGGCCACAGGCAGCTAAGGTGGGGCCAGCTGCCAGGCGGGCTCTGAGGTTCCTCCTGCCCGGTTTGGCTCTGGCTGCGGTGCGTGGGCTGAGCCACTGTTTGTACCGGTGTGCTCTGCCGCGGTGGGGTCCAGCTTAGTGAGTCTGGAGGCCCTGTCTATCCCCTTTGGCAGCCCCCGCAAAGGCCAGGGAGGAATGACCTCTGGAGACTGAGCCCTCCTTGTGCCCACAGCGCCTGAGCATGGCAGTGATGGGGGCTGTGGAAGGACCTGCAGTGTGGGGGGGTTCGTCAGGACAGAGTTGAGAGGCATCAGTGGAGGGGCTGTGGCAGGTTTGCGTCACTGCTGTCTGCTGGACAGGACCTGCGGATGAGCAGGGAGGCTGGAGTGGTCCTGTGGATCAGCGAGGGCCCAGTCTCCTTTCATGGCAAGGATTCGCCCGCTGAGACTTCCCTCGGGTAGGAGTGTCTCTTCCCTGCTGAGCCCGAAAGACACGTACACTAATCTGTAGGAGTTCTTGGTCAGCATCCCCGGGAGTGTCTTCAGCTGGAGCTAGTCAGTCACTTTTGGGGGGGCATTTCATTTGGAGCCCTCATGTTAAAGGGGACAGGTCTACCAGTCAGAGCACAGGCCGGGGAGCCAGGCCTCCTGGGTTCTACTCCTGGCTCTCTGACCCACCCTGTGCCCTGCTTCACCTCTTCCCTGTTGGTAAACAGGGGTGACTGGGGGTGTTGTAGGGGCTAGCCTGTGTCTGTCAAGTGCCAGACAAGTTGTCATTTGGGGGCAGCAGCAGGCCTGCAGGAAAACAAGTGACTGGCTTTCAGGACGGAGTAACCGCCTCTTCCAGGCTGAGACGCTGGCTCTCCTGGCAGTGGGGTCAGACTGTCTGGTATCCTCGCGGTGACCATGGTTTGAGGGTCAGAGCGTCCCCGAGCACTGGGAACTGTCAGGCCGAACTTTGATGGAGTGGCAGGTTAGCGCCTGCTCTCGTAGCCGAGTGAGCTGGGCACGAACAGCTGGCTGCTCTGTGAGAGACGACTCCAGACGCGGTGCCCAGATGAAGGGGCAACTGACTAACAAGGTGACAGTGCTCCTGGCTCGCTCGTTCGGTCAGGATCTCCCCGGAGCTCCTGTGGGCCTGCACCGCTCTAATCCACCCCCTGCTGAAGCGAGAGTCGGCTTAATGAGAGCCATGAATCAGGCGGCTCTCGGAGACGTGACGTGGGCTCGCTGAGCCGTCGGGGATGGTTTCTAGTTGAGGCCGGGCATTGACTGCCCATGTCCTGAGCAGTCCCGGCTCCAGTAGAGAGCCGGCAGGAACCGAGCGGTGCCTTTGTTTCTGCATTCTTGACTGGTCAGCGACGTGCCAGAGAACCACCACTGGGAATGGGCCAGGGCTCGCTGGCGGCACCGCTGTAGCCTGCCATGACCCCCGCCTCCGGCCTCGCACCTGGGCTATGCGGTCTGGGAGCCGGCACACAATGGAAACGGTGTCTGTCACCCGGCATGTTTTGTCAATAAAACCCAGGGCCGAATGTGTTCTGAGCCAGTGAGACGGCGCTGTAGGAACCTGCTTTGGGTTTGGCTTTGTGCTAGTGGGTGGCAGCTGTGACTGGCTGTGCCCCGGTCTGCAGCTGGAACTGCAGAACCCAAAACAGTAAACAGCCCCGGCGCAGACAAGTCTGCCCTGGCGGAGACACTCGGGCATCTGGGCACACGTGGGGGTGGGGAGAAGGGAAAGGGGCCCTGAAGCGCTTCTGCCCATGCTCTGGGAGTGGGCCCTGCTGGGAGCAGCCTCCCCGCCCTGCTGGCGGGCACAGCTGTGCGGGTTGCTCAACTGGCGAGAGTGACTCGTTCCTTCCTCCTTTCGTGGTGGGGCCTCCTGGGAACCGTTTTGCTTCCTCTCTTGTGTTCCTCACCCCGTGGCCGCTCCAGCCAGAGCTTGGGGGGTTGATTGTGAGGGGGCCCCGCTTGGCATAGTGCAGTCAAACTGGCCGTAACTGACTGGTGTGTGGTGACCCCCGTCTTCCAGCTCCTGGTGTGGGGAGAACATGAGCCCCTGTGGCTATTGTGGGGGGTGTCTCCCATGGGCCCGGGATAGGTCTCCACAAACTGCCCTGGAGAGCCCTGCACTTTGTCCCAGATCACCGGCTGTGGGGGCAGGAGTGGGCAGGGACAGGGTGGTGGGTCCTGGGCGTTGCAGACACTGAAGCGAGACCCAGCAGGCTGGAAGAATCTCCCGGCAGGCACAGGGCTCGTCTGGAGCAGGGCTGGGCTAGACACCTCCCTTCCCTCCCACGGCCCCCACCCTTGAGCGCCACGTGCGATGCCAGCCCCAGTGATTCACGGGCTGGGGGTCCCTGGGTGGGTGACTGTCTCATGCTTGCTGTCTGTCAATGGCAGGGCCGAGCCGGACTCCCCTGCATGCGGCCAGGACTGTCCCCTCTGCTGGCTGGAGCATTGACACTGCCCGGAGCAAGCGCCCCAGCCAGCCTGGTGGGTTAACTCTGGGCAAGTCCCGCGGCTGGGCACAGATGCGAGGGGCTTGTGCATCCAGCCACCTTCCCTCGAGGCTGCTGGTTCCAGTCGTAACCCTCCATGCAGGCCACCCTCTGGGTTCTGGCCCATGGGGGGTGGCTGAGCTCGCTGCCAGGTGCTGCTCTGTGGAGGTCTGCTTTAGAGACTGACCGAACGCCAGCTCCCGGCCCCAAGGAGCCTGTGAGCGCCGCAGCCTGCGAGGTGCCAGGCTGGTCTGTGTGCAGTGTGAGCACTGGCTTGGGGCAGCACTCTCACCAAATCAGTGCCCGCCCTAGGGGCTGGCACCAGCTGGACTGCGCTGATCCATCAGCAGCTAGTTCGGTCGGACGAGGCCTAAGCTGGGCTTGGCAGCGCGGAGGTGGCTGGTGAGCAGGGGGAAGGGAGCAGGCCTGGGCTGATGTGGGCCTGCGGATCTGCCCTCTCCCTGTTGGGGCTGCGTTGATGGCAGTGACTAAGGGGCGCAGGCCCGTGGGGAGCCTGTGAATTCTGCGGGGGCTGGCGAAGCCAGGGATTCTGGCGTTGGCATACGAGGGAAGGTATTGGAAGATGTTTTGGAGGTGACTTGCCGCCCTCTCTTCCTCCGTGTTCCCTTCTAACCCTGCTTTGCTGAAGGTGTGATTGATATGCTGCGTACACCATCCAGCCTTCGCGTCCCGGTGTTACCCACCCCGTGTATCTGGTGCCATGCCAAGACTGTAACGTCTGCCTTCCGTTATCTGCTCCTCGGAGCAGGGGCGCGGCCTCCTCTGTGCCTGGGATGCGGCCTGCACGTTTCTGGGGCTGTATAAATAATGCATGTCTTCTCCACTCTGCAGCTCGATTTTCCAGCTTGTTCCTAGTACCCCTTGGGAAGCGTGAAGGAGATGTGCTGTTAGTGAGGGGAAACTTCTGACAAGCAGTGTGGAAGGAAGGGCTGGGCTGCTGGAAAGCTTCTGATTCAGATCTTCCCGCACTGGAGCAGGGTTAAGTGCATGTGAATGTCAAACTCTGTAAAGGAGGGAGCTGGGCGCTGCTGCTGGCCCTTAATTGTGCTTGTTTGATGCCTGGGTTCTTGGCTGGGACCTGGCTGGAGTTGTTGGCCTTTTCCTCCCGTGGGCAGACATTGGTTACTGCTTTAGCCTCCACACAGCCTGCGGTGTTTCAGAGCCGCTCCTGCTCCGTGCACCGGACAAGCCGCCCCTGATTGGGAGCATTTCAACTCCCGGGCCGAGTGCTCGTTACTCAGGTCTCCAGAGCGACTTGTTTTCAAAATGCAGCATTTGTACCGGTGGGGTGAGGCGTCCCCCTCCCCAGCCAGCCGTAGAACTCGGCACAGGTTCAGCTGTGGGATCACTGGTGCCTGCTACTGCTCAGTGGGTGCAGAGGGAGATTGACAGGCACTGGGCAGTTCCCGGCTGCTAAGGCTCGTTCATTTCATGCTGCTGTTGGTTGGGCAGGCTCTGAGCAGCAGCTGGCCCTGAATCGGAGTGGTGGCTGCTCCCTCAGTCTCTCTCGCATCCTCTCTGGCTGGCTGGGGAGTGGGACGCTTACATGTCCTGGTTTGGGAGCTGTGCGGGGGGGATTGTTTAGGAAGTTTTACGAGTCCCTGGCATGTAAAGCTCCGAAACAAACCAATCGTCGGTACACCTTGTAAAGGATTTAGTCACCAGCTCTCGGTGGCAATGGCCAGGCCGTGTGGTTTCTAGTGCTTGTGTTGACGTGGATGAAAGCTGATGGCAAGCGTTTGATGGGGAGCAAGCCCTGCGCCGGGTACACCGCTGTAAAGCCGGTTGTGTCCATGGGCCTAGTGTCTCTAGCAGGGCTTGTGCGTGGCAGCTGCTGCGGGTGCGAGGGAGCGCCCTAGTCTGGGAATAAGGAGATTAGTTCCGGGGGGAAGAGGCAAAGTGCTGAGGCACGAGAAATACCTTTACAAGCAAGATTGTCATGGGAAGGAGGAGGCTGAGTCACCTCCGGCAGGCACTGAAATGGGAGAAGTGGCCCCAGGCTAAAGGGGAGGCCCATTTCAGTGAGACCCTCCCCCCCTTTACGATGGGCACTAGGGCGCTGCTGGAGCAAGGAGAGAGGTGGAAGAGAACAAGCCCCGAGGTGGAAGGTGAGGTGATGGGCAGAGCCCACGCAGCCTCCACAGCCCCTGCAGGGCCCGGATCTGCCAGCGTGAGGGCCTGTGGCCCAGGGTAACGGCCCAGGGAGCCCCACGGGACCGGAGGGGCAGCGGTGCAGCACAGCTGAGCATGGCCGGGCGAGGTGACGCTGTGGCCAAGAGCGCCAGAGACCCTCTGCCCTTGGGCTCCTTGGTGTCGGGCCCCCCCGAGCGCCGGGGACCGTACCGCCCACAGACAGCTGCACGTCCTACCGGGAGCACAATCCTCCTAGAATCCGCTCCTAGGCAAGCAGGGGCCCAGGCTGGCTCCGCCGGCCCTGGGATCCTCCTGGAGCAAAGGGGCTGGTGCTGGCACATGCTCCTCCGTCCTGGCCAGGCTGCTCTGGCTCATGTGTGTGTTTGGGGGCAATATGGTCTCGTGCCGCGATTCTCAACTCAATCAGCTCAGGGCCGTTCAGGTAGCCTGTGTATTGTGTGCATGGGGCCCCCATAACGCAGAGAGAGCTGCACATGGGGCCCACAATGGTGAATAGGTTGAGAGCCCTTGGGCTAGTGCTTAGAGCTTGGCTCTGGGCGCCAGGAAGGGCAGAGTCCTCGTCCTGATGGGTGCTCGGCCCCTGCTCCGTGTCCTGGCAGCACTCCTCAGCCAGCGCGTGCCCGGGCTGCTCCTAAGCCGGCAGCCGTTCACCCCAGGGCTGTCAGACCTAGTGCCTCAGGAACAGGGGCTGAGCTGTGGGGCAGCCCAGACCTGTGACTGATGGCTGTGCCCAGCCGGGTGCAGGCTGTCCCTGCCCCGCGGCGCTCCCGGAGCGCCTGTCTGTGGCTAGTGCTGGCGCTGACTCATGGTGATGGGGCAGCATGTGAGGATTGGTAAAGGAGCCCGGCCGCTGTGGCAGGAGTGAGCCAGCCCTGCCACACGCTCCCTTTGAGTCAGGGGCCCCCGCTGGCTGGAGGAGCGGGGCGCTGGGTGAGCCGGGCAGACTCCGCTGTGCCCTGAGGGCTGCCTTAGCCAGGCTGGGGGAAGGGGCGTGGCGGGCGACCTCATCTGTAGCTTCAAGGCCAGGTTGGCGGGAATGGGGCGATTGCCTCTCGCTGCTGACCCTGCTTTTGCGGGTGGAGGAGGGGCCAGATACCACGGTGATGGGCGCAGCAGCAGCACCCGCAGGATCTGTCTCCAGTCAGTGTTGGTGCGACGCCCCCTGTGTGTGCAAATGAGGTGGGCGTCAGCTGGACCGCGGCTGCTTTCGGCGTATCTGGCGGGAGTCACCGGGCCAGCTGCTGGTGGGGGCGCCCTGGGCGTGGGGCAGCCGCGGGGAACCTTCCCACCCTAAGCTCCCCAGAGCCGGGCTCCCCGTCTGTCTGGAGGGCCGTGCCCCAGAGCGCTGCCTGGCACGGAGCTTCCTGGTGCCCTTCTGTCCCCTGGCAGCCGGGCTGGGGCTCGGGCTGACTGAAGGTTTCCCTCCTGCTCTTCTTTTCAGGTATCTGCTACACGATATTTGACCTGGGCTTCCGCTTCGACGTGGCCTGGTAAGCCGGCTCTCCAGCGCTGACGCTGCGGCTGGGCGCCCTGCCCGGGGCTCCAGCAAGCAGGCCTTGCCGCTGAGGGTGACCAGAAAGCAGCACCTGCTCCGTCATGTTGGCCAGCAGTCGTCCTCGGCCCGGGCCGTGTAAGGGAGAACGTGCCCTTCCTGCCCCGTGCGGCTGCGGGGAGGGACTGCAGCAGAGACCCAGAGCCTCCCTCACTCCCCTGACACAGGAGCCGCTCCTCTCTCTGTCTCCCATGGCTCAGAGCCAGCTCGGTGCAGGCCTGGACCGAGGGCATCCTACGCCTGGCTGGCCCAGCGCCCGGCTCACTCCCACTGTGCACTGTCCTGTGTGACAGGGCGCCCGGCTGCAGCTCCCCTCCCCTCCCCATTGCAAGCAGGAAAGCCTGCACCCTGCCCTCAGCGCCCGGCTCACTCCCACTGTGCACTGTCCTGTGTGACAGGGCACCCGGCTGCAGCTCCCCTCCCCATTGCAAGCAGGAAAGCCTGCACCCTGTCCTCAGCGCCCGGCTCACTCCCACTGTGCACTGTCCTGTGTCACAGGGCACCCGGCTGCAGCTCCCCTCCCCTCCCCTCCCCATTGCAAGCAGGAAAGCCTGCACCCTGTCCTCAGCGCCCGGCTCACTCCCACTGTGCACTGTCCTGTGTCACAGGGCGCCCGGCTGCAGCTCCCCTCCCCTCCCCATTGCAAGCAGGAAAGCCTGCACCCTGCCCTCAGTGCCCGGCTCACTCCCACTGTGCACTGTCCTGTGTCACAGGGCGCCCGGCTGCAGCTCCCCTCCCCTCCCCATTGCAAGCAGGAAAGCCTGCACCCTGAACCTCAGCGCCTGGTCACGCTCTGCTGCCCCTGCCCTGGCCCTTCCTGTGCTGAGAGCTCCGCTTGCCGGCAGGCACTATCCAGATTGCCCTGGGCTGGGCTGGCTGATTCCCCCAGCAGCCGACCCTATGCCTTCCTCCTCCAAGGGCAATGGGAACAGGGCTCTCAAGTGTTCTCCTGCCTGGCCTGGTCTGCGCCACGGGAGGAGCCTCCCTGGCCACGTCCAGCCTCTGGGGGGTGTCGGCTGGGGACGAGGAGCGCCTGGGTCTGCTTGGGGCCCCGGGCAGCGTCGGGCTGGTCTCTTACCAAGCCCATGGCTCTCCTGTGCTGGGAAAGGACAGTTGGGCCCTGTGGTTCCTTGCTCTGTGCTGCAGACCCGAGGCTGGCGACCCCCCTCCCCTTTCATGGGCCACCCACGTGGGTCTGGGGCAGTCAGGGAAGTGTCTCCGTGTGCTGGGGACCCCAGCCGGCTGGGTGCGCATGTGAGGTTGTCCATGGCGCTGAGGGTGGGGTAGGGGGGAGCCGCACGGCAGGCAGCCATCTTGCCTGCTGCCCTCCTCCCATGGAAGGGAGGCACTGGGCCCTCGTCCCCTGGCCTGTGGCCCTCGAGTGCTGGGGCGGGTGGGGCCGGCACTGACCAGGTTCCCTCCTGCATCTAGGTTCTTAACGGAAACCTCCCCCTTCATGTGGTCCAACCTGGGCATCGGCCTGGCCATCTCACTGTCCGTGGTGGGCGCAGCCTGGTGAGTTGGGTCCCGTTGTCCGGGGCTGCCAGTCCCGTGGGGTTTGCTGCCCCCGGAGCCTGTCTGCTGAGGTTCCTGGCGGGGGAGACGTGCCCCGGGGGCAGGGGAGACGCGCTATCGTGTGGGTGGGGCTACGATGCCTGAGTCAGCCCCTCGGCAGCAGCCTGGCGCCAACATCCTGGCTGGGCACCCTTGGGTCTGGGGCAGCGCCTCTGGCAGGCCTCACACTCCTGTGGCGGCTCTGGAGAGCTGCCAGGGGATGCTGGTGACCTGGGAGATGTCAGGGCATCTGGCTGGTCTCCGTGGGTTCTGTGCCAGCGAGTCTAGGTCGGGCTGGTGGCTGCCCTGGGTGCCGTTGCTTTTCCCAGCCGGTCTCACCGTGCGCTCCTGTGGTGTGAGCGGGAAGGGCTCCCGCCGACCTTGCTGCGAGCTCTCTCCAGTCAGCGCTCGGCTCTGCCCCAGGGAGGCCCCATCTCCTCGTTGGCAGCCGCTAGCTCTCCGTCCAGGGTCCTGCAGGCAAGTGCCCGCCCCAGGGCTCCCTTACTGACTGCCCTGTCTCTCGCAGGGGGATCTACATCACTGGCTCCAGCATCATCGGCGGGGGAGTGAAGGCCCCCAGGATTAAAACTAAGAACCTGGTCAGGTGAGGACAGCTGGTACCCAGTGTTTGGTGCTCTGGGACAGGGCCTGGCGCCTGGGGGGCACAGCGCCCCGGGGAGCTGGTCAGCTGTTCACCTGAGCTGCTCACGCTTCCCCAGCACGCTGGCACCTCTGGGCTGTGAGGTGTGGGCAGGGCCTTTGGTTTGCCGCTGTGTCTGGATCCCAGCCCTGCTAGTGGTCGGGCCGGGTCACCATGCAGCTGCCGGATCAAACAGCCCCTGTCCCCTCAGCCCGTCCTCTTCTCGGGCCCACGCACTGTGGTGTGTGGGGTCACCGGTCAGTCCAGACCTGGAGGAAACGGCTCCTTGCCCTTGGACTGGAAATGTGAACCATCCTGAAGCACCAGTGCATGCTGGGAAAGGCAGTGCTCCCTGCCCCTGGCTGGCTGCAGGCCCCCAGGGGTTGTGGGGCGGTGCAGTGGCCTGCGTGGGGGGAGGGGAGGGCTGAGTTAGCTGTGTGGGGTACGAGGCCCCCCACCCTGTCTGGCTGCCTATTGGATCGCTGTGGGGTTCTTCCCATCTGTGCTGGGGTGACGAAGGGCCAGCGCCGCCCCCACGGAGCGTCTCAGCAGCGGGGCCGGGGGGCTGAGCAGGGGGAGATGCCCTGGGCAGTGTCGGCGTGGGGACCCCTCAGGGAGACGTCTCGTGTGTCAGCACAACAGGCAGCTGTGGGGGGGCTGTGGGTCGCTGGCTCCGGTTGTTAACGCTGCCCCTCGTCCACAGCATCATCTTCTGTGAGGCCGTGGCCATCTACGGGATCATCATGGCGATCGTCATCAGCAACATGGCTGAGGTGCCGGAGCCTGGCTGGGCTGCTGCTGCCGGAGTGGGTGGGGGTGGTTCACCCCCCAGGCAGCCCCTGGAGCCGGGGCGAGGAGGGGCATAGCCAAGGCTCAGGGCCTCTTCACTGCTTCCCTCCGATATCGCTGGGCAGAGCAGCAACCCTAGCGCGGGCGCCTGGTGGGGAGAGCCGCTTCCGCTTGGGGTGTCCCTTGGCTCCCCTGGCCTGCGGTCCTGCCTGACTGGCCTGTCCCAGCTGCGGCAGTGCCAGGAGCCCGGGGAGCTGCTGGGCTGGGTGCCCACGGGTCGTTTCTTGGCTGGGATAACGGGCGCACGGATCCAAGTGCTGGGAAGCCACTGTGGAGGGGAGATGGCAGGGCTCTGGTAAAACCCCGTTATTCCGCCTAGCCCGGGCAAGGGGCGGCGCCTGAGCTCACCGCCGGAGCAGGCCGGGCTCTTTCGGGAGGGGTTGTGGCTCCGTTGTCCAGAGCAGCGCGGGGGGTGCCGCTTGGGCAGGGCACCCCGACACAGCAGGGTCCCAGCCTGCGGGCGATGCCTCAACGGGCGTGTCTTGCCACCATACGCCCGCTCAGACAGACGCTGGTTACGTGCTGGGGGAATCTCCCTCTGCCCCGGTATGTGGGGCCTGAGGAGCAGGTAGCTACGGCCCTGGACTGGGACTGGGGGGGGGTTGGGTCCCAGCCTCTGCCCGTCCCCATGGCAGGGAGCTCTGGCCAGGCTGCTGTGCCCCTGCCACTAACCCTGCCCCATGTGTCACCTTCCAGCCTTTCAGCGGCACCACCCCAGAGACCATCGGAGCCAAGAACTACCACGCAGGTAAGCGGCCCCCTTCCCCGTGTCTGGAGGGGCCTGTGGGGCCAGCGGCTCTGCCCTGCGTGGAGGGGGGCTCCTGCGCCCCGGCCCCATGCCAGTGCCTGTTCTCGCTGCACGCTCCGGCATCTCTTCCCCTGACGTGTGCACGGTGCTCCTGGTCCGCTCTCCCCAGTGTGCACAGGGCAGCCGTTCCTGGACCCCTGCGAGAGCAGCTGTCTGGGCCCGGGGGCAGCGTTCTGCCCTACGAGCTGCACCTCTCCTCTGGGGCAGGCAGGGCTGGGGAACCGCGGCCTGGCCCACTTCCGTCCCTGCAGGCCCAGCTGTTCAGGATGGCGGCCCGTCTGGGCTGGGTAGAACACGGCCCCTGGGGCCCTTCCTGAGCCTGCCAGTGGAGCGCTCTCTGCCCTGCCAATCTCCATCCTGCTGGGTGTCTGCAGCCGGGCTCTGGTCCCAGGGCGGCTGCCACAGGGCAGGGAAATGTTGCTTCCCCTCAGACGCCCCTATGTGGCCAGAGGTGGGGGGCCAGCCTCTGGTGGGGTACGCAGCGGCGATTTGGCTGCCAGGGCGGGTCCGTGGCCAGCTGAGCACACAGGGCCCTGCCTGGCAAAGGCACTTCAGGCAAACGGCTGGAGTTTGGCAGCCTTGGTTTGTCCTCTTCATAGTCTGCTCTGTCCCCTTAACTCTGCCCCTGGCCGCTCCTAAGAGTTCCCCAGCCTGGGCCAGCACCCGGAGCGCCCCAGCGGGCTCCCGCAGGAGGAGGCCGAGCCCCTGGCCTGTGGCCTGCCGCGTCTCACCGCTCCCTGCCCCACCCCCTCCAGGTTACTCCATGTTTGGGGCCGGCCTGACCGTGGGGCTCTCCAACCTGTTCTGCGGGGTGTGCGTGGGGATCGTGGGCAGCGGGGCTGCCCTGGCCGACGCCCAGAACGCCAGCCTCTTCGTCAAGATCCTGATCGTGGAGATCTTCGGCAGCGCCATCGGGCTCTTCGGGGTCATAGTCGCCATCCTGCAGGTACCGGCTCCTGCCCCGCCGGGCCCAGCGTGCTCCTGGGGCCCCCAGCCCCACATCTGCCCCAGGCGTGGGCGGCCCAGCTCATCAGCCAGGCTTAGGCATCTGCAGGGTGAGGGGAGGTGTGCAGCCCTGCTCTCTGGTGAACAGAGACGCCGCCCAGGGGACCCTGGTGGGCAGGTGAGGGGAATGAGCCAGCGGCTCCATGGCACTGCCAGCCCCCCCGCAGCCCCAGGGAATCGTTCAGCTGGGCACTGGGAGCAGCCTGTGGGTCCTGCAGCTTCAGCCAGGCTGCCTGATCTGGGCAGTCGGGGGGCACCTGGCAGCAGTCGGGGCACACTCTGACCTGTCTCCTTTCTCTCTGCAGACGTCTAAAGTAAAAATGGGGGACTGAGCCCCTGCCCGTTCCGGCCTGGCCCCCTGCGGGCGCGACTGTACATATTTATTTAATGTTTCTATTTCCTGAGCGGGGGCATCGCTTCGCCGCGTCGGGCGCGGGAGCCCAGGTGTATAGACCCGTCCCTGCTGATCCGCCGCCCGCTGGCCCCATGGAAGAAATAATCATCTGTGTGTGAATTCGGCTCCCTTCTGTCGGCCCAGCCAGGTGGGGGGGAGAGGTTGCTGCCTGAGTGTTCCCGGTGTGTGTAGAAATCAATCGACCAGTGTAAGTCAATGTCACGTGAAATAAACATGGTTCCTGTCCCCGCCTGCTGCATTCTGTCTGTGCCCTGCACTCCCATATGGCCCTCAGGGCACGCCAGGGCACCGCCAGCCCTGCCTGGCCACGGGGACGAGGCATTGGGTGTGGCACCGGTGTTCCCAGGGCTCTCCTCCAGCGGTGGCAGGGCTAGCCCAGATCTAGCTCAGCGCTGGATGCTGCTGTGAGCCGGCTGTGCCGGCAGCTGCCAGCCCTGGTGCTGCCCCCTGCTCGTGCCAGGGGGAGGCATGAGAAGAAAATTCTTAAGCTGGCATGGACCTGTGCCCAGTGTCCCAATGGGTTGGTGGAAGGGCTGGGGGGCTGCCTCAGAGTCCTCCTACAGCTGCCTCAGATCACTGCTGCAGCTGAGGGGGGCCCTGGGGTTGGGCTGGCAGAGAGCTGAGGAGTGGGAGTGAGGCACGGTGGATGGTGGTGGGGGGGGAGTAATGTCATAATGGCCACACTGGGTCAGACCAAAGGTCCATCTAGTCCAGTCTCCGGTCTTCCGACAGTGGCCAATGCCAGGGGCTCCAGAGGGAATGAACAGAACAGGGAATCATCAAGTGATCCATCCCGTCGCCCATTCTCAGCTTCTGGTAAACAGAGGCTAGGGACACCTTTCCTGCCCATCCTGGCTAATAGCCATTGATGGACCTAACCTCCATGAATGTATCTAGTTCTTTTTTCAACCCTGTTATAGTCTTGGCCTTCACAACATCCTCTGGGAAAGAGTTCCACAGGTTGACTCTGCGTTGTATGAAGAAATATTTTTGTTTGTTTTAAACCCGCTGCCTATTAATTTCTTTGGGTGACCCCTAGTTTTTGTGTTGTGAGGAGTAAACGACACTTCCTTATTTACTTTCGCCACACCAGTCATGATTTTATAGACCTCTGTCATATCCCCCCTTAGTTGTCTCTTTTCCAAGCTGAAAAGTCCCAGTCTTATTAAATCTCTCCTCAGACGGCAGCCGTTCCATACCCCTAATCATTTTTTTGTTGCCCTTTTCTGAACCTTTTCCAATTCCAATACATCTTTTTTTGAGATGGGGCAACTACATCTCCACGCAGTATTCAAGATGTGGGTGTACCATGGATTTATATAGAGTCAATGCGATATATTGTTTTATTATCCATCCCTTTCTTAATTATTCTCAGCATTCTGTTCGCTTTTTTGACTGCTGCTGCACACTGAGTGGATGTTTTCAGAGAACTATCCACAGTGACTCCAAGATCTTTCTTGAGTGGTAACAGCTAATCTGTAGTTGGGATTATGTTTTCCAATGTGCATTAGTTGGCATTTATCACCATTGAATTTTAGCTGTTGTTTTGTAAGATCCCTATGTAGCTCTTCGCAGTCTGCTTTGGACTTAACTGTCTCGAGTAGTTTTGGATCGGCTAGTAAATGATTCTAGTAGACTGGTGAGGCGTGGTTTCCCTTTACAAAAATCATGTTGACTTCCCCCAGCAAATCGTGTTCATCCCTGCGTCTGGCAATTCTGCTCTTTGCTAGAGTTTCCGAGGAAGGTTTAATGGTGAGCGAGGTGCTACTGGCCGGGGCCCTCTGGAAGCTGCGAC
Source organism: Macrochelys suwanniensis (assembly GCA_033296515.1). Taxonomy (NCBI): domain Eukaryota; kingdom Metazoa; phylum Chordata; order Testudines; family Chelydridae; genus Macrochelys; species Macrochelys suwanniensis. The sequence goes on from CM065782.1 coordinate 1,859,959, forward strand.
TGATGTTCAGGGGCCTGAATCCCGCAGCAGCGCTCCTACTTGGCCCCACTGCTGGGTGGGGCGGCAGCCATCTGTGCCCGAGTCCAAAGCACAGCGAGCCCCTAGACAGCCAGCAGCTGCGCTCTGGGTGGGGAGGGAGCATCTCTGGCAAAGCCTGCCCCTCTCCAGGCTGGAAAGGTGCAGCCCCGCTGTGCAGCCGGTGCCCCCTGGGGAAGGCCATAGCCAGCCTGCCCCACGTCAGGCCTGGTTTCCCCCACATCCCAGGCAGTGGGGTTGCCTCTGCTCTGGGACTGGAGACACCCTGCCCTCGGTTGTGGATGCTCCTCTTCTGCCTACTCCAGCGGCTGGGCAGTAGCCCTGACACCAGCAGCATCACTGGCCTGGGGCCCAAGCAGCAGCGGAGGGCACGGGCTGGAGATGGCTTTCTGGGCTCTAGATTCTGTAGTAGCCCCCTCTGCCTGTGTTCCCTGCCAGGAGATGGGTAGTGGCTGGGCTCTGGGCCAGAAGGGAACATATTGGGGGGGGGCTGGGTTCGCTTCCCCCATCTGCCCCTGCTTGGACCCCTGAGGTTACTGTAATTCAGCGGCTGTGTGGTGAAGCTGGGGAGCTGTAGCAGTTTTCTCCTCGCCCCGCCCTTGGCGAAGAGCTGCCCGCACACCTGCTCTGCAGCTGGGCACTCCAGCGAGAGGTGGGGCGCCCGGGTGTGTGTGGGGGAAGGGGCACTCAGCAGCTCCAGCGCGTCTCTGCTATGGAACAGCCTCGTGCTCCGTCACCTACGGGTCTGTACACATGCCTGGGCCCAGAGCCCATGATGGGAAGAGACCAGATCCCTGCAGGTCCCAGCGGGGTGGCTCTGCTGTGTGCTCTGGGAGACCCAGGTGGCTGGGGAAGGCCAGGTCCTGCTGCCCATTGCCCCGGGCTGGGGATGTGACCGTCATGGGCCGAGAGCGAGGGGGCCTGCAGCGGGGTTCGTGCTGTGTCCCGAGTGGCACCAAGACCCCGGCAGTTCTGCATTAGCACCTCCTACGGGAAAGGTGGGAGTAAATGGGACCCAGCGAGTGCCTTGGGCACGGCTCGGGCACGCTGCTCCCCATCTGCCGCAGCCAGGAGCCAGCGAACGCTTCAGGCGGTGGTGGCCAGCAGCGCCTCCCAGGCCCTGCTTTGCTTTCATGGAGAACAGCCCAGCCAAGGGCAGAGTAAAGAGCTGCCTAAGCAGGGTTTCTGGGGGGCACTAGGGTTCCTGTGGCTCTCAAGGGCAGAACAGATCCGTTGTCGAGGTGCAGGACAGGCTGGACCGGCCCAATGGGCTGTGGGTGTCAGCTCGCTCTCTGTGGCCCGGCCTTGGCGTCCAAGGGGGCACCCGTCCCTCGTGGGGCTGGGCTGAGCTCCACTCACCTCACCTGGCCCCTCAGCAGAGGGGATGATCTTCGCTGCCTGGGGCCTGGAAGGGAGAGAGGCAGATTTAGTATCAGGCCCACTGTCCCGGGAGCACTCCAGGGACTTCTCACCACGTCTCAGCTGCTGCCTGGGGAACCGCCTCCTGCTCTGCCGTGGGCATCTGCCACCTCCTGGGCCTCCAGCAGCGACTGGGCCTAGCCCTGGCTAGCAGCCACAGCCGGGGGCTGCCCTGTGGAGCTATCCTGCGTGTGGGCTCTGGAAGTAGGATCACATCCCTATGAGCAAGGATCCATCTCTGGTGGAGCCCCAGCATGGGCCAGACCAACGTCCAGCTAGCCCAGGGTCATCTTCCGACAGCAGCTGGTGCCAGATGCTTCAGAGGGAATGAACAGAGCAGGGAACTCGTGATATTTTCTGCCTTATTCTCTCTCCCTTTCTTAATGGTATCTAGCATTGCCACCCCTTTTACCACTGCTGCACATTGAGTGGATGTTTTCAGAGAACTATCCACAATGACTCCAAGATCTTTCTTGAGTGGTAACAGCTAATTTAGCCCCCATTGTTCTGCATGTAGAGTTGGGATTATGTTTTCCAATGTGCATTACTTTGCTCTTATCTGGGGGGGAGAGATAGCTCAGTGGTTTGAGCATTGGCCTGCTAAACCCAGCGTTGTGAGTTCAATCCTTGAGGGGGCCATTTAGGGATCTGGGGAAAAAAAAAAAAAAAAATCTGTCAGGGGACAGTACTTGGTCCTGCTAGTGAAGGCAGGGGACTGGACTCGATGATCTTTCATTCCAGTTCTAGGAGATTGGCATATCTCCTTTTATTTTTTTTATCAGTACTGAATTTCATCTCCATTTTGTTGCCCAGTCACCCAGTTTTGAGAGCTCCTTTTGTAGCTCTTCGCAGTCTGCCTGGGACTTAACTATCTTGAGTAGTTTTGTATCATCTGCAAATTTTGCCACCTCCCTGTTTACCCCATTTCCCAAATCATTTATGAATATGTTGAATAGGACTGGGCCCAGTACAGACCCCTGTGGGACACCACTATTTACCTCTCTCCATTCTGAAAACTGACTATTTATTCCTACCCTTTGTTTCCTGTCTTTTAACCAGTTACTGATCCATGAAAGGACCTTCCCTCTTATGCCACGACAGTTTACTTTAAGAGCCTCTGGTGAGGGACCTTGTCAAAGGCTTTCTGAAAATCTAAGTACCCTATGTCCACTGGATCCCCTTTGTCCCCATGTTTGTTGACCCCCTCAAAGAATGCTAGTATTTTTAGGAGGGCACGAGACAGAGGGCTTCCGAGAGCTCGGCCAGAGAGAGAGGCAGCTAGTAGATTGGTGAGGTATGATTTCCCTTTACAAAAACCACGTTGACTCTTCCCTAACATACCGTGTTTATCTACTTGTCTGACAATTTTGTTCTTTACTACAACCAGTTTGCCTGGTACTGAAGTCAGGCTTACCAGTCTGTAATTGCCTGGATCACCTCTGGAGCCCTTTTTAAAAATTGATGTTTTATTAGCTTGTAACGATGCTGGTTCTCGCGGGACCCCACTGAGAGTGTCAATTCAGGACAAATTGCTTGAAGCAGGGTAGTTACAGACCAAGGCTGGGGTTTTTCCACCTCTAAGGCAAACCAAACCAGCCCGACAGAGAAGACTTTGGTTCTACCCCACTGGCTAACCCCAAGTCACCCTAGCAATTCCCTTAGATGCTCCAGTTTCCCAGTATCACCACCAGGGCCACTCGTTATGGGGACAAATGGTTATGAAAACCAATGCCCCAGTAAGAGAAAAAAGGTCCTCCCGATCCCAATGGACCAAGCCCCCAGATCCAGGTCAATATACAAATCACGCTGTTCCCCATCCTTTAGAATCTAAAATCTAAAGGTTTATTCATAAAAGGAAAAAGGCATAGGTGAGAGCTAGAATTGGTTAAATGGAATCAGTTATATACAGTAATGGCAAAGTTCTTGGTTCAGTGATGGCATAAGCTGCCGGTTCAAATCAAGTCTCTGGAACATCCCCAGCTGGGATGGGTCATTCAATCCTTTGTTCAGAGCTTTGTGTAGCAAAGTCCCTCCAGGTAAGAAGCAGGATTGAACATGAGATGGAGATGGGGCATCCACCTTTTATAGTCTCTTGCCATGTGGTCTCTGCTTTCTTAGTCCTACGGACAAGCTGTCCAGCACATGGCATAGAAAGACCTTAGAGTTCTGTTCATAGGCAGGTCCCTGCATACTTTGCTGAGTCACAAGGCGTATCTGCCTTCTCTCAGTGGGTCAATTGTGTAGCTGATGGTCCTCAATGGGTCATCAAGCAGCTTAGCAGAGCTGATACCAACTCGTCTGGGGTTTCACCCAGAAGCACAGCATAAATTTGAAATATAGACAGTATAGAGCCAATATTCATAACTTCATCTACAAAAAGAAAACAAGAAAAATACCTGTGGCACCTTAGAGACTAACAAATTTATTTCAGCATAAGCTTTCGTGGGTTAAGAACCCACTTCATTGGATGCATGGAATGGAACATACAGTAATCAGCTATTTATACATTCAGAGAAACATGAAAAGGTGGGAGTGTCTATATCTATGTTAAGAGGCTAATTAATCGAAAGGAACTGTTATCAGTAGAAACTTTTGAAGTGATGATCAACATGGCCCATTACATTACAGACAGTTGACACAAAGGTGTTAAGAGTTTACAAAATGATACACACATACAGATAGCATAATCACCAGCAAACCATAACCTGGTCTTAGACACCTTATAAGACCCCCTTTTATATAAGATTTGGTGCCATTACAGGACCTTGGTTGCAACAGTGATCTATACGGCCCCAGCTTATGTCAGTAACGTCACATAGCTACACTCCAGTCATCTGGTACAGAGGTTGATTTAAGTGATAGGTTACAGACTACAGTTAATAGTTCTGCAATTTCACATCTGAGTTCTTCAGAACTCTCGAGTGATACCATCTCATCCTGGTGACTTATTACTGTTTAATTTATCAATTTGTTTCAAAACCTCCTCTGACACCTCAGTCTGCAACAGTTCCTCAGATTTCTCACCTAAAATGAATGGCTCAGGTTTGGGAATCTCCCTCACATCCTCAACTGTGAAGACCCATGTGAAGAATTTATTTAGCTTTTCAGTAACAGCCTTGTCTTCCTTGAGTGCCCCGTTAGCACCTCAGTTGTCCAGTGCCGCCCCCCTCCCCCATTGTATGGCAGGCTTCCTGATTCTCAAGTATGGGGGGGAGGGGGGGGGGAATGGTGTTTGTTTTGCTAGTTGCTCTTAAAATTCTTTTTGGGCCTACCTTATTACACTTTTGCATTTGACTTGCCAGGATTTATGCTCCTTTCTATTTACCTCTGTAGGATTTGACTTCCAATTTTTAAAGGAAGTCCAATTTTTGCCTTTAACCACCTCTTATTCTGTTTAGCCATGGTGGCATTTTTTTGGTCTAATTACTCTCCTCTACCTCCCCTTCCCCCCTTTGGGCATACATTTAGTTTGAGCCTTTATTAGGTTTTTTAAAAAAATAGTTTTCATGCAATTTGCAGGAATTTCACTCTTGTCACTGCAGCTTTTAATTTCTGTTTAACTAGTTTCCACATTTTGGTGTAGTTCCCCTTTCTGAAGTTAAATATTACTGTGACGGGTTTCTTTGGTATTCCCCCTCTCCCCCACAAGGCTGTTAAATTGAATTATATTATGGTTGCAATTAACCAAGCAGTTCGGCTATATTCACCTCTTGGACCAGATCCTATGCTCCATGAGGAGTAAATCAAGAATTTCCTCTCTTTTTGTGGGTTCCAGAACTAGCTGCTCCAAGAAGCAGTCGTTAATGGTGTCTAGAAATTGTGTGTCTGCATCTTGTCCTGAGGTGACATGTCCCTAGTCGATACAGGGATAGGTGAAATCCCCCGTTATGACCCGTGGTGCCTGGGGCAGCCCTCACTGGTAATGCCCAGGGCAGGGCAGGCTGCAAAAGGGAGAGCAGATACTCCCAGGACTGGTGAGTAACACGGAAGTTAAACTCCCCAACCAGTCACAAACTGCGCTGCTGATCCCCCACCCCCACCCCCCGTTTTATCAAGAAGCAAAAAAAAAGAAGTCACCCAGCCCCCTTTATTGATTCCAGTCTCTGGCTCCCACTCAGCACCTAGGTTCAGTACAGTGAGATGTTATTTAAAATAACTCTGCTCACAGATACAAAATGTTCTTCTGACCCCAAAGGCTCAGCCACATTACCAGGTCCGTCTAGGTCTGGATCTTACCCAAAATACCACGCTGCCAGCCAGTCCTTTAGTGTCTAAAACGAAAGGTTTATTATAAAGAAAAAAAGAACAAGAAGAGAGATGGTAAATGGTAAAGCAGTTACCTACATACAAAGACATCAAAGTCCATAGATCTGATTCATAGCAGTATTGGTGAGTTTGCTGGCTTGACAATCCCTCTGGATCGCATCCACAGCTTGGATGGGTCATCCAGTCCTTTGTTCAGAGCTCCATTTGGAGAAAGGTTACAGGTTACTCCAGAGGTAAGACGCAGGATTGAAGACAAAATGGAGAAGATGCAGCTGCCTTTTATCGTCTTTTGCCATGCAGCCTGTGCTTCCTTTGTCCCAGCACAGGGCCTGGAAGCCTCAGAGTTCTGTCCATAGGCAGGGCCCTGCATGCCTGGCTGAGTCCCAAGGTGTGTCTCAATGGGTCGGGTGTGTAGCTGATGGTCCTCAATGGGCCAGTCAGCGGGCCAGGCAGAGCTGAAACTGGCTGGGGCTGTCACCCAGCAGCATAGCACAAGTTTTGAAATACAGGCCCAAAACAGAGCGCGAAGCAGGAGGGGAGCAAGAGCATGGCCAGGCCTGAAGGTGGGGCCTATGGGCAGAGGGGGCGTGGCTGGTCTTTGGGGGGGAGGGCCTGGCCTATGGACTGAGTGGGCAGGGCTAGTCCTGGGGGGTGGAATGGGTGCGGAGCTGGTCCTGGGGGTGGTGCCTAGGGCAGCGGACCAGGGGTGGAGCCGGTCCTGGGGATGGAGAGGGGGCGGGACTAGGGGAAACGGGGGTGGGGCCAGCCCTGGAGCAGTGAGGGGCCGGGACTAGGGGAAGCCAGGGGGGTGTTGTGGGCGGACCTGGGGCAGTGCCTGGGGCAGCGGGGGCGGGGCTGGTCCTGGAGGCAGGACAGTAGCGCAGCCAGGTCCGGCGCGCCAGGGGAGCGATGCTATAAAAAGGCGCCTCCCCCTGTACTCACCCGGCGGCGCTCTGGGTCTTCGGCGGCGAGTCCTCACTCGCTCTGGGTCTTCGGTGGTACCCGCCGCCCAAATGCCGCCGAAGAGCCGGAGCGCCGCCGGGTGAGTGCAAGAGGCGGCGCTGAAAAAGAAGCGGCGCCTTTTCTTAGGGCTGCTAAAAAAAAAGCGCCGCTTCTGCTCACAGGGGGAGCGGCCACTCCCCCTGCTCCCCCCTGGCTACGCTACTGGGGCAGGATTAAGGTGACCAGATGTCCCGATTTTATAGGGACAGTGCTGATATTCAGGGCTTTGTCCTGTACAGGTGCCTATTAACCCCACCCCAGTTCCGATTTTTCACACTTGCTGTCTGGTTCCCCTAGGCGGGACTAGGGGAAGCAGGGATGAGACTCAGGGAAGTGGGGGGTGGGGCGGAGCCTACGGCAGTGGAGATGGAGACGGGGCGGGACTAGGGACAGTGGGGGCGGGGCCAATCATGGGGGAGGGACTAGGGTAAGCGGGGGCCAGACCTGGGGGCGGGGCCTAGGGCGGTGGAGGTAAAGAGGGGGTGGCACTAGGGGGATCGGGGGTGGTGCAAATCCTGGGGGCGGGACTAGGGGAAGTGGGGGCTGGACCTGGGGGCAGAGCCTAAGGCAGCAGAGGCGGAGAGGGGGCGGTGTCGGACCTGGGGGCGGGGCCTAGGGCGGTGCAGGTGAAAAGGGGGCGGCACTAGGGGGATCGGGGGCGGTGCCAGTCCTGGGGGCGGGACTAGGGGAAGCGGGGGCTGGACCTGGGGGAAGAGCCTAAGGCAGCGGAGGTGGACAGGGGCGGGGCCAGTCCTGGGGGCGGGGCCTAGGACGGTGGAGGTGAAGAGGGGCGGGACTAGGGGAAGAGGGGGCGGGGCCGGTACTGGGGGAGGGACTAGGGTGAGTGGGGCTGGACCTGGGGGCGGAGCCTAAGGCAGCGGAGGCGGATGGGGGCGGGGCCAGTCCTGGGGGCGGGGCCTAGGGCGGTGGCGGTGACGAGGGGGCGGCACTAGGGGACGCGGGGGCGGGGCCTGTCCTGGAGGCGGATCGGGGGCGGGGCCTAGGGCGGCTGCGGTGCGGGAGCGGCCGGGCCTGGTCGCTGCGGCGCGGAGGAGCGGAGCGGGAGGCCCCGCAGCCCGCGATGGGCGCCCCGTGGCCCGGAGCGGGCGCTGCCGCTGCTGACGGGGCCGGGCTGCGGGGCTGGCGGGGGAGCCGGAGCCGCCCGCACTGAGCCCGGCCGGGCCGGGGGAGCCGCCGCGTCCCCGGAGCCGCCCGGCCCCCGACACCCGGACCGGTGAGTGCGGCCCCCCCGGCACCGGCCCCCCCCGTCCGACACTGGCCCCCGCCCCATCACCGCCCCCCCACCCCGACACCGAGCCCCCCCGCCCCATCACCGCCCCCCCACCCCGACACCGAGCCCCCCCGCCCCATCACCGCCCCCCCACCCCGACACCGAGCCCCCCCGTCCGACACTGCCCCCCCGGCACCGGCCCCCGCCCCATCACCGCCCCCCCATACCGATACCGAGCCCCCCCGGCCCATCGCCGGCCCCCCCGCACCCCATCACTGCCTCCCCTGACACCGAGCCCCCCCCACCTCATCACCATCCCCCTGCCCCGACACCGGGCCGCCCCCCCGCCCCTCACTACTCCCCCCCTGCCGCCCCCCCCCCGCCCCGACTCCGGCGCCCGCCCTGATACCGAGCACCCCCTTCTCGCCCCAACCCCGCACCCGGGAGAGAGCCCCCGCCCGACAGACCATCCGTCCATCCCCCACCCCTTCCCATTGTCAGCAGCCCCCTGGGGACTGGGCGGGGCCCCCCAGCTCCTGCCGGCTCCCTCCCCGGGTGGGGTGGCCCGTGTCTGCCCTGGGGCCGGGGGGTCCTGGGCCGGACTCCCTGCGCTGAGCGTGTCCGTCCCTGCAGACCCAGGGCCCCTGTTTGTAACCCTGGGCCTGCTCTAGTGCCTGTGGGGGGGCCTCCCTGCTCAGGGCCCCCCCCCCCCCAGCTAGCACCGGCCCCGGCAGCACCCCCGGGTCTCACACACGCTTAGCTCCTCGCCTTTATCCACAGCCATCTCGTCCACCCCACCCAAAATGGCTTCTGCATCGTCCCCCAGGCTGCTCCTCCAGGAGGGGGCTGGGCTGCCTTGGGGGGGCCGTGCCTGGGCCGCTGGCTGGGTGTGGGGCCTTGTCCCGGGCATCGCTCCCAGCCCCACGCCCAGGGGCGCTTCCTGGGATCTGGGCAGCTCCGTTCTTGGCAAGGCAGGAGGCTGCGTGCTGAAAGCGGGGGGCTCCCCGTGAGAACAATGCAGGCTCGGGAGCCGGGGAAGGGGGGCAGGGAGCCGCCCGCCGCTCCAGGCTAGCTAATGGCGTTGGAGGGATGGGGTGTGAGGTGTGGCGGGGAAGATAATGGGGTTTGCATGTTTCCCAGCAGGGCTTTGCTCTGCCCAGCTCCCCTGGAGACTTGGCCGGCCCAGACTGCGGGTGAGAGAGACAAGCTTCTGACAGAAGCTGGGCCAATAAAAGAGATGACCTCACCCGCCTTGTCTCTGCTCCTGGGACCCAGCAACGCTGGCGGCTCTGGGGGCTGGCAGGAAGCTCGCCTTTTCCCAGCCGCGTTCATTGCTCCGGGGCCCTAGGGCAGCTGCTCTGAGCACCTGTGAGGCTGCGGAGCGAAACGGGTCAGGCTGCCCGGTGTGAATGGGGCTCCCCAGCATGTCCGGTTTGAGTGGCCTTTGGACCCGGCACCCACAAGTGCAGGACTGTCGCTCAAATCACGTTACGTGTAACGGGCACACGTGGGCGTACGTACCTGCCACCTGCCCGCACGTGGCGACTCCGGAGCAGTGAGGACAGCCACCCACGGAGGGGAGGCTTGCTTTGAATTCTCACCAGCCGGGACCCTGTTGATTTGTGCTCTGCCAACGTTTGTGCCAGCAGCGTCTCTGTCTGGGAGCGGCTGCAGATCCCGGCGTTCACACGGGACCGGGGGTATTTGGGCTCCAACAGAGGCATCTGCTGGTCCAGGAGTTTCCCTCATCCAGTCGGGCCGCGGAAGAGGGAACTTCTGCCTTGGGCGACCGGTCCTGGCTGGTCAGAACGGCTGGCCGTGAGCTGGGCAGCCCCAGCTGAGCCGTCTCCGAGTCCCAGAGAACTGAACGAAAATCGCTGTTTTCACGGGCAGTTTGCAAGCAGGGAAAAGGCTGAATTTCACAACAAGTAACTGGCCTGGCTCTGCTCAGCTGCAGCCAACGCCATTAATGGCCTGTTAAAATCACACCCAGCCTCCTTCCCCTAGCGACGCCTGCTTGGGGGACCCCCGGCCTGGTCCAGGCCCTAATGACACTATTGAGCTACACTCTTTAGAAGGGGGGAAAGAAATAGAAAATGTCTCAGATGGGCCACGTGGCCAGGCTCATGTTGCTGCTGTTGTTAACCCTGGACTCTGCATTTCCACACCCCGGGGGGCGGTTCCTAGCGTCCCTGCCCCAGCTACTGAATTGCCTGCCTTTAAAAAAAACGAATGTAAATGAAAGAAAGGTAGAATAGGAAGGAAACTGGCTTGCGGGTGTTGTGGGTGGGAGGCAGAGTTGCTCTGGTCCTTCGCAAAGCTCGCTTGTGTTTAGATCCGTAGATCCCAAGGCCAGAAGGGACCGTTGTAATCAGCTGGTCTGACCTCCTGTGTCTCACAGGCCGGATAACTCCTAGAGCAGAGCTGTTAGAGAAACATCCAGACTCAACTTACTACCTGCCACTGATGGAGAATCCACCCCGACCCCTGGGAAGGGTTAATTACCCTCACTCTGCAAAACTCTGTCCTTAACATTCTCTTTGGGAAGTTAGCCAGCCGAGCTCCCTGAGTCTCCCTCATTCTCTGGGTGCTGCACGCTCACCAGCAGGGTTCGGACGCTAGCTGAGAGAAACCGACTCCTTCCTGCTCTTGTGCAGTGCAGGGTCCTCCCAGCCCTGCCCTGAAGGGCCCAGTGGGGCTGCGGGGATGAAAACAGAGGAGCCTCACTTGGAAGAAGCGCAGCCAGGAAGCTGCCTGTGGAGCAGGCCCCGGGGACAGGCTGTGGTGGCTCCCTGGGTGGAGCGGGGGCTTGGAGGTGGCAGAGACCTGCGGGCTGGGAGGATGAGTGGTGACACCAGGGGAGAGCCAGGTTAGGAAAGGGCTCAGGGAAATGCAGCAAGCTCTGGGGTGGAACAGGCCTTGGCTGCAGACTAAGGGTCCCTGAGCTGGAACCGAGAGTAGAGGGCGGGGGCGGGCCCAGCCCCTGGGGACGTGGCACCGGCGGGGCAGTGAACAGGAAGAGTGCCTGAGCCTGTCTGTGAGAAGAGACTTTCCTGCCCCCAGAAGGGGAAACCCTGCGTGTGACCCAGCCGGAGGCTGCGTCGTGAGGAGGCCGCGGCAGCTCCTGGGGCGAGAGGGGCTGCAGACGGGGCAGCGGAGGGGCATCCACCTCGCGAACTAGGCCCACGCGGCCAGGAGGAGGTGCCAGCTGGCGGTGAGTGGCGCCCCCGCCACAGACCAGACGGGAGGGGGAAGGCAGCTGGCTCCCGGTCTGCAGCGAAGTTAAGCCAGAGCGGGCCCAGGAAGGGACGTGAGCGCGGGACAGAGCAGTGTGTTTGGGAAGCCGAGCCGAGGTCTTGGTGTCCATCCCTGGACGGGCAGGAGGCTCGGAGCGCGTGCCGAGGACAACGGGCTGCTCTGCTGGGGGCTTGGCATCTCTGGGGCCTGAATAGAGGGGAGCCCCCAGCTCCTCGCCCGGCCCCTCCTGCTGCGGTGGCAGGCCCTGGCAGAGAGCCGGCCATGGCTGGCCGGAGGAGGACCAGTAAGACCCCAGGCTGCAGCTTGCAGAGTTCGGTCTGAGCCCTCGGAAGTGTGTGCGACTCCGATTTGCTTGTAGCTGGTTTGTCTTTATCCCTGAACTCCCCTGAGACCCTCGGTGTTAATAAACGGGCTCCTGGCGCGGGCTGGCTGGGATCGGGCGGGATCGGGGACTCCGGGAGCTGGGCTCTTCTCTCTGCGCGGGAGTTTTCTGTGCCCCAGGAGAGGGCTGGGCACGTCGGGGCAGACGGCTTGGGGGAGTCTGCAGGGCATTGGGGTCACGTGGCGAGTGGCTGAGCCGGGGCACACTCGAACGGGGGGGCACCGGGTTACAGGACACGCCGGGACCCAACCTCTCCCTGGGCTGGCTGGGGTGCAGGGGCCTTGTCCTGACTCTTGCTGTCCCCTGGGCAGGACCGGTGCCTTGGCGGGAACGCCCCGGAGCCCGGCGCACATGCATGCCCGCCAGCGCCCAGAAGATGACCAGGCTGCTCCTGGGGGTGACCCTGGAGAGGATCTGCAAGGCCGTGTTGCTGCTGTGTCTGCTGCACTTCGTCATCATCATGATTCTCTACTTCGACGTCTATGCCCAGCACCTGGACTTCTTCAGCCGCTTCAACGGCAGGAACTCGTCCCGGGGCCAGGCCTCCTCCAACTCCTCCCGGCCCAACGGCACCGCCCCCAGCTGCGGGCCGGCCGGCGCTGAGCCCGCCCCCAGCGCCAACCACTCCAGCACCGAGAAGCCCTTACCGCCCTGCCAGGAGGTGCCGCCTGGCTTAGGTGAGCTGGGCTGGCAGCTGGCTGGGGCTGGGCCGGGCTGGGGTGGGGAGCTGGCCAGAGTGGGGTGGGACGGGGAGCTGGATGGGGCGGGGCTGGTCCGAGGAGCTAGCCAGAGTGGGGTGGGCCGGGGAGCTGACTGGGGCGGGGAGGGCCGGGGACGAGGAGCTGGCTGTGCGGGGCTGGGCTGGGGAGCTGGCCAGAGCGGGGTGGGACGGGGACGGGGAGCTGGCTGGGGCGGGGTGGGATGGGGACGGGGAGCTGGCTGGGGCTGGGGCGGGGTGGGGGAGGGATGGGGAGCTAGATGGGGCTGGGAGCTGGCTGGGGCGGGGTGGGGAGCTGGCTGGGGCAGGGTGGGACGGGGACGGGGAGCGGGCTGGGAGCTGGCTGGGGCGGGGTGGGGGAGGGACGGGGAGCTAGATGGGGCTGGGAGCTGGCTGGGGCGGGGCTGGACTGGGGTGGGGAGCTGGCTGGGGCGGGGTGGGGAAGGGACGGGGAGCTGGCTGTGCGGGGCTGGGCGTGGGGCGCCTGGTCACCGGCTCCCCCAATCCCCCGCAGTTGGCCGGCTCCTCATCGAGTTCAGCTCGCCCATGAGCATGGAGCGGGTGCAGCGGGAGAACCCAGGCGTGCGGGAGGGTGGCAAGTATGTGCCCCCGGACTGCCAGCCCCGCCAGAAGGTTGCCATCCTCATCCCCTTCCGCCACCGGGAGCATCACCTGCGCTACTGGCTCCACTACCTGCACCCCATCCTGCGCCGGCAGAAGGTCGCCTACGGCATCTACATCATCAACCAGGTGGGGGCCCCAGGGGCCCAGCTCAGCTCAGCCAGCCCCAGCAGAAACCCCCCCCCCCCCCCCCAGGAGGACCCTGCAGTCTGGCCTGTGCGGGGCGTCTTCGGCTCGGGGCCGGGCTGGCTCTGTGCACCCTGCCAGCTGAGCCCAGGGCAGACCGCATGGCTGCCCCCCCCCCCCCCCCCGGCTTGGCTTCCTTCCTGGGTTCCCTGGGGTGAGCTGTGCTCAATGGACCCGTTTGCCCGTGGCGGCTCGCATGGCAGCTGGCCCAGAGAGCGAGTCTGGCCCCCGGGGGCTCCCTGTGGAGTCGGCTCCGGCCCCCGGGGGCTCCCTGTGGAGTCCGTGTGGAGTCGGCTCCGGCCCCTGGGCTCCCCCGGGGGCTCCCCGTGGAGTCGGCTCCGGCCCCCGGGGGCTCCCTGTGGAGTCGGCTCCGGCCCCTGGGCTCCCCGGGGCTCCGTGTGGAGTCGGCTCTGGCCCCCAGGGGCTCCCTGTGGAGTCGACTCCGGCCCACGGGCTCCCTGGCCTTGCAGCTGCTGACGAGAGGGGTCCCCAGCGGGCGGCGGGCGTGATGCCGAAACCTCCCGGCATGTTGGACGGATTTGAGGCCTGGCTCTACTCACGGCCCAGTCCTGACCCCCAGCCCCTCGGACAGTGCCCGTGGTTACGGTGGCTGGAGCCAGGGACCCGAGGCCGCTGCCCAGAAGTGACGGGGCAGGACCCTTTCCTATCACTGCTCACTCGGCGCCTCCCTCCAGGCAGGGCCCTTCTAGCGCCTCCCCCTGGCGGGACAGCCCGACCTTGGGGTGCCGTGCTGCTGGGGCCGGCTGTGCCCAGCCTGCCCCCTAGAGGGCAGTACCCCGGCAGGCAGGAACGGGGAAGCACAGTGGGGGGCCGGCAGGAGGGGCGGGGCGCTGTCTGTACAGCTGTGCTGAGTGTCTGAGTATGTAGGGCCGGAGTGCCGGGGCGGGGAGGCAGCGGCTGGCACTGCCCTGGGAGCCCCCCCGCCCGACGCTTGTCCCTTCCCACCCCTGCGCAGTACGGCGAGGACACCTTCAACCGGGCCAAGCTGCTCAACGTGGGCTTCCTGGAGGCCCTGAAGGACGAGGCCGACTACGACTGCTTCATCTTCAGCGACGTGGACCTGGTCCCCATGGACGACCGCAACCTGTACCGCTGCTACGAGCAGCCGCGGCACTTCGCCATCGCCATGGACAAGTTCAGCTTCAGGCCAGTGTCTGCGGGCGCCGCGGGCGGGGGTCGGAGCGAGCCAGCCCTGGCCCGGTGTGCAGGGGCCCCGCTGGGCGGGCAAGGCAGTGGTTCAGTGGGAGGGGTGGCGCGTGCCCTGGGGCCGCGGGGGGCAGCAGGGCAGAGGCACGGGAGTGGGTGGAAGAGGTGCCGTCCTGGGCATCGCCGCGGGGTGCCACTTGGCAGAGAAGCGGGCCGGAGGGAGAGCGAGGCGGGGGCTGGTGGGCTGGCACCAGCTTTCCTTGCAGGCTCTCGGTGCCCGGGAGCCTGGCCCCCTTCCTGAGCCAGAGCAGAGCCCAGACAGCGCCCGGGGGGCAGAGCGCACCGCCCTTGGCCTGCCCGCGCTGACGCGTCTGCTGCTTGTCCCTGCAGGCTGCCGTACGCTGGCTACTTCGGGGGCGTCTCAGGCCTGAGCAGGTCCCAGTTCCTGAAGATCAACGGCTTCCCCAACGAGTACTGGGGCTGGGGAGGCGAGGACGACGACATCTTTAACCGGTGGGTGAGCCCCCCCTCCCCCTCCCCCCCGGTGCTGCCGTGCCAGGTCCCTTGATGAGCTTCTCCCGCCACCCCCCCCCCCCCCCCCGGTGCTGCCGTGCCCGGTCCCTTGCTGAGCTCCCTTGCTGAGCTCCCCCCCGCCCCCCAGTGCTGAGCTCCCCCCCAGTGCTGCCGTGCCAGATCCCTTGCTGAGCTCCCCCCCCCAGTGCTGCCGTGCCAGGTCCCTTGCTGAGCTCCCCCCCAGGTGCTGCCGTGCCAGGTCCCTTGCTGAGCTTCCCCCCCCCCCCCCCCGCCCCGGTGCTGCCGTGCCAGGTCCCTTGCTGAGCTCCCCCCCAGGTGCTGCCGTGCCAGGTCCCTTGCTGAGCTCCCCCCCGCCCCCCAGTGCTGAGCTCCCCCCCAGGTGCTGCCGTGCCAGGTCCCTTGCTGAGCTCCCCCACCCCGCCCCCAGTGCTGAGCTCCCCCCCAGTGCTGCCGTGCCAGGTCCCTTGCTGAGCTCCTCCCCCCCAGTGCTGCCGTGCCAGGTCCCTTGCCTGAGCTTTCCCCCCCCCCCCCCCCCCGGTGCTGCCGTGCCAGGTCCCTTGCTGAGCTCCCCCCCCCAGTGCTGCCGTGCCAGGTCCCTTGCTGAGCTCCCCCCCAGGTGCTGCCGTGCCAGGTCCCTTGCTGAGCTCCCCCACCCCGCCCCCCAGTGCTGAGCTCCCCCCCAGTGCTGCCGTGCCAGGTCCCTTGCTGAGCTCCCCCCCCCCAGTGCTGCCGTGCCAGGTCCCTTGCCTGAGCTTCCCCCCCCCCCACCCCCCCGGTGCTGCCGTGCCAGGTCCCTTGCTGAGCTCCCCCCCCCAGTGCTGCCGTGCCAGGTCCCTTGCTGAGCTCCCCCCCAGTGCTGCCGTGCCAGGTCCCTTGCTGAGCTTCCCCCCCCCCCCCCGGTGCTGCCGTGCCAGGTCCCTTGCTGAGCTCCCCGCCAGGTGCTGCCGTGCCAGGTCCCTTGCTGAGCTCCCCCACCCCGCCCCCAGTGCTGAGCTCCCCCCCAGTGCTGCCGTGCCAGGTCCCTTGCTGAGCTTCCCCCCCCCCCCCGGTGCTGCCGTGCCAGGTCCCTTGCTGAGCTCCCCCCCAGGTGCTGCCGTGCCAGGTCCCTTGCTGAGCTTCCCCCCCCCCCCCCCCCGGTGCTGCTGTGCCAGGTCCCTTGCTGAGCTCCCCCCCAGGTGCTGCCGTGCCAGGTCCCTTGCTGAGCTCCCCCACCCCGCCCCCAGTGCTGAGCTCCCCCCCAGTGCTGCCGTGCCAGGTCCCTTGCTGAGCTTCCCCCCCCCCCCCGGTGCTGCCGTGCCAGGTCCCTTGCTGAGCTCCCCCACCCCGCCCCCAGTGCTGAGCTCCCCCCCAGTGCTGCCGTGCCAGGTCCCTTGCTGAGCTTCCCCCCCCCCCCCCGGTGCTGCCGTGCCAGGTCCCTTGCTGAGCTCCCCCCCAGGTGCTGCCGTGCCAGGTCCCTTGCTGAGCTCCCCCACCCCGCCCCCAGTGCTGAGCTCCCCCCAGTGCTGCCGTGCCAGGTCCCTTGCTGAGCTCCCCCCCCCCCCCCCCCAGTGCTGAGCTCCCCCCCAGTGCTGCCGTGCCAGGTCCCTTGCTGAGCTTCCCCCCCCCCCCGGTGCTGCCGTGCCAGGTCCCTTGCTGAGCTCCCCCCCAGGTGCTGCCGTGCCAGGTCCCTTGCTGAGCTCCCCCACCCCGCCCCCAGTGCTGAGCTCCCCCCCAGTGCTGCCGTGCCACGTCCCTTGCTGAGCTCCCCCCCCCCGCCCCCAGTGCTGAGCTCCCCCCCAGTGCTGCCGTGCCACGTCCCTTGCTGAGCTCCCCCCCCCCCCCCCCCCGGTGCTGCCGTGCCAGGTCCCTTGCTGAGCTCCCCCCCAGGTGCTGCCGTGCCAGGTCCCTTGCTGAGCTCCCCCACCCCGCCCCCAGTGCTGAGCTCCCCCCCAGTGCTGCCGTGCCAGGTCCCTTGCTGAGCTCCCCCCCAGGTGCTGCCGTGCCAGGTCCCTTGCTGAGCTTCCCCCCCCCCCCCCGGTGCTGCTGTGCCAGGTCCCTTGCTGAGCTCCCCCCCAGGTGCTGCCGTGCCAGGTCCCTTGCTGAGCTCCCCCACCCCGCCCCCAGTGCTGAGCTCCCCCCCAGTGCTGCCGTGCCAGGTCCCTTGCTGAGCTCCCCCCCCCCAGTGCTGCCGTGCCAGGTCCCTTGCCTGAGCTTCCCCCCCCCCCCCCCCCCCGGTGCTGCCGTGCCAGGTCCCTTGCTGAGCTCCCCCCCCCAGTGCTGCCGTGCCAGGTCCCTTGCTGAGCTCCCCCCCAGTGCTGCCGTGCCAGGTCCCTTGCTGAGCTTCCCCCCCCCCCCCGGTGCTGCCGTACCAGGTCCCTTGCTGAGCTCCCCGCCAGGTGCTGCCGTGCCAGGTCCCTTGCTGAGCTCCCCCACCCCGCCCCCAGTGCTGAGCTCCCCCCCAGTGCTGCCGTGCCAGGTCCCTTGCTGAGCTTCCCCCCCCCCCCCGGTGCTGCCGTGCCAGGTCCCTTGCTGAGCTCCCCCCCAGGTGCTGCCGTGCCAGGTCCCTTGCTGAGCTTTCCCCCCCCCCCCCCCCCGGTGCTGCTGTGCCAGGTCCCTTGCTGAGCTCCCCCCCAGGTGCTGCCGTGCCAGGTCCCTTGCTGAGCTCCCCCACCCCGCCCCCAGTGCTGAGCTCCCCCCCAGTGCTGCCGTGCCAGGTCCCTTGCTGAGCTTCCCCCCCCCCCGGTGCTGCCGTGCCAGGTCCCTTGCTGAGCTCCCCCACCCCGCCCCCAGTGCTGAGCTCCCCCCCAGTGCTGCCGTGCCAGGTCCCTTGCTGAGCTTCCCCCCCCCCCCGGTGCTGCCGTGCCAGGTCCCTTGCTGAGCTCCCCCCCAGGTGCTGCCGTGCCAGGTCCCTTGCTGAGCTCCCCCACCCCGCCCCCAGTGCTGAGCTCCCCCCAGTGCTGCCGTGCCAGGTCCCTTGCTGAGCTCCCCCCCCCCCCCCCCCCCAGTGCTGAGCTCCCCCCCAGTGCTGCCGTGCCAGGTCCCTTGCTGAGCTTCCCCCCCCCCCCGGTGCTGCCGTGCCAGGTCCCTTGCTGAGCTCCCCCCCAGGTGCTGCCGTGCCAGGTCCCTTGCTGAGCTCCCCCACCCCGCCCCCAGTGCTGAGCTCCCCCCCAGTGCTGCCGTGCCACGTCCCTTGCTGAGCTCCCCCCCCCCCGCCCCCAGTGCTGAGCTCCCCCCCAGTGCTGCCGTGCCACGTCCCTTGCTGAGCTCCCCCCCCCCCCCCCCCCCCCCGTGCTGCCGTGCCAGGTCCCTTGCTGAGCTCCCCCCCAGGTGCTGCCGTGCCAGGTCCCTTGCTGAGCTCCCCCCCAGGTGCTGCCGTGCCAGGTCCCTTGCTGAGCTCCCCCACCCCGCCCCCAGTGCTGAGCTCCCCCCCAGTGCTGCCGTGCCAGGTCCCTTGCTGAGCTTCCCCCCCCCGCCCCGGTGCTGCCGTGCCAGGTCCCTTGCTGAGCTCCCCCCCAGGTGCTGCCGTGCCAGGTCCCTTGCTGAGCTTCCCCCCCCCCCCCCCCCGGTGCTGCTGTGCCAGGTCCCTTGCTGAGCTCCCCCCCAGGTGCTGCCGTGCCAGGTCCCTTGCTGAGCTCCCCCACCCCGCCCCCAGTGCTGAGCTCCCCCCCAGTGCTGCCGTGCCAGGTCCCTTGCTGAGCTTCCCCCCCCCCCGGTGCTGCCGTGCCAGGTCCCTTGCTGAGCTCCCCCACCCCGCCCCCAGTGCTGAGCTCCCCCCCAGTGCTGCCGTGCCAGGTCCCTTGCTGAGCTTCCCCCCCCCCCCCCGGTGCTGCCGTGCCAGGTCCCTTGCTGAGCTCCCCCCCAGGTGCTGCCGTGCCAGGTCCCTTGCTGAGCTCCCCCCCCCCCCCCCCCAGTGCTGAGCTCCCCCCCAGTGCTGCCGTGCCAGGTCCCTTGCTGAGCTCCCCCCCAGTGCTGCCGTGCCAGGTCCCTTGCTGAGCTTCCCCCCCCCCCCCCCCCCCCGGTGCTGCCGTGCCAGGTCCCTTGCTGAGCTCCCCCCCAGGTGCTGCCGTGCCAGGTCCCTTGCTGAGCTCCCCCCCGCCCCCCAGTGCTGAGCTCCCCCCCAGTGCTGCCGTGCCAGATCCCTTGCTGAGCTCCCCCCCCCAGTGCTGCCGTGCCAGGTCCCTTGCTGAGCTTCCCCCCCCCCCCCCCCCCCGGTGCTGCCGTGCCAGGTCCCTTGCTGAGCTCCCCCCCCAGTGCTGCCGTGCCAGGTCCCTTGCTGAACCCCAACACCCCCCCCCCCCCCCCGGTGCTGCCGTGCCAGGTCCCTTGCTGAGCTTTCCCCCCCCCCCCGGTGCTGCCGTGCCAGGTCCCTTGCTGAGCGCCCCCCCAGGTGCTGCCGTGCCAGGTCCCTTGCTGAGCTCCCCCACCCCGCCCCCAGTGCTGAGCTCCCCCCAGTGCTGCCGTGCCAGGTCCCTTGCTGAGCTCCCCCCCAGGTGCTGCCGTGCCAGGTCCCTTGCTGAGCTTCCCCCCCCCCCCCCCCCCCCGGTGCTGCCGTGCCAGGTCCCTTGCTGAGCTCCCCCCCAGGTGCTGCCGTGCCAGGTCCCTTGCTGAGCTCCCCCCCGCCCCCCAGTGCTGAGCTCCCCCCCAGTGCTGCCGTGCCAGGTCCCTTGCTGAACTCCCCCCCCCAGTGCTGCCGTACCAGGTCCCTTGCTGAGCTCCCCCCCAGGTGCTGCCGTGCCAGGTCCCTTGCTGAGCTCCCCCCCGCCCCCCAGTGCTGAGCTCCCCCCCAGTGCTGCCGTGCCAGGTCCCTTGCTGAGCTTCCCCCCCCCCCCCCCCCCCCCCCCCCCCCGGTGCTGCCGTGCCAGGTCCCTTGTTGAGCTCCCCCCCCAGTGCTGCCGTGCCAGGTCCCTTGCTGAACCCCAACCCCCCCCCCCCCCCCGGTGCTGCCGTGCCAGGTCCCTTGCTGAGCTTTCCCCCCCCCCCCGGTGCTGCCGTGCCAGGTCCCTTGCTGAGCGCCCCCCCAGGTGCTGCCGTGCCAGGTCCCTTGCTGAGCTCCCCCACCCCGCCCCCAGTGCTGAGCTCCCCCCAGTGCTGCCGTGCCAGGTCCCTTGCTGAGCTCCCCCCCAGGTGCTGCCGTGCCAGGCCCCTTGCTGAGCTCCCCCCCCCCCCCCCAGTGCTGAGCTCCCCCCCAGTGCTGCCGTGCCAGGTCCCTTGCTGAGCTTCCCCCCCCCCCCCCCCCCCCGGTGCTGCCGTGCCAGGTCCCTTGCTGAGCTCCCCCCCCCCCAGTGCTGCCGTGCCAGGTCCCTTGCTGAGCTCCCCCCCGGTGCTGCCGTGGCAGCCCAGAGCCCAGCCCTCCTCTGCGGCTGGCGGGCCCGGGACCCAACCGTGAGGCCTTGAAACAGGCGCCTGCCCCCCAAAGCTCCTCCCGTTGGTCAGGCTCCCAGGCAGCCCCACCTGGGCCCCGGCATGCAGCTGGACTCGGGAGGGACAGGGCTGGCTGGGGGCGTGTGTCGGGCTGGCCAGGAACCCGGCTGCTTTGGGCTGTGGCCCATGGAGTAGGCTGAGCAGGGCCAGGGCTCCCAGCAGGGCCTGTGTGCTGCCCTTGGGCCAGGCTGCGGGGTGGAGTGCTCAGCTCCGGGGGGCGGAGGGGAGTCGCCGTCTGTCCGTCCCTCTGCCAGGGAGAGGAGCCAGCGGGGCAGCCAGCCCGGTGTGCCCGGCACGGCGAGCCCCGCTGAGCTGCCTGGCAGTCCACGTGCCCGTGTCCTCGGTGGTGCGGCGCGGACGAGTCATGGTGCTGTGCCCTGCCCCAGGGGGTCTCTGCAGCGTAGGGTGGCTGGCCTGGTGGTGGGAGCAGCCGTGGGGTGCCCTGGCCCTGCGTTGGGAGGGGCCGGGCAGGCCCAGCTGAGCGCGCTCCGGCGGCATCTCTGGTGGTCCCGGTGTGGGATCTTGCTGCCCTGGTGCTTTGCCAGCTCTTGCGGGACTTGCAGCCTCTGTGGCCCCGTAGACACCATCGAGGTGGAGACATGGCCGAGTGCTGCCACGGGGCAAAGCCAACGCGTGGTACCGGGTCTGAGACACAGCTGGGATGGGGGGCACGTGGGGAGAGGGGCTGTGCCAGCGTGTTGGCTCCGGGCACGGAGCAGGGCAGCGCCTGGCCTGGGGAGAGGGAGAAGCTGCCGCTGATGGATCAGGGGGTGCTTGCAAAGTGGTGGGGGCTGGGTGAGTCCCATTCCCTGGGCCAGCAGCTCCCCGCTGTGGCCGGTTCCAGGTGGCTCGGCCTTGATTGAAATCCTCGGGGTCAGTCGTGGTTTGCATTGGTCCTGGGGGGCCAGCACCGCATGGCTTTGTGACCCCAAAGAGCCCCCCGCTGCTTTCTGCAGCTGGCTCGGCGCCGATTTCAGCAACCCCCTAGCTCAGCATGTTACTCCTCCCTTGGTCCCCGTGCCCAGGTTAGAACGGGGAGGGACACGGCTCTGCTTTGCTCAGTGGTGACGTTTTACTCCTGGCTCGGGTCAAGCTGGGTTTGGATAGAAATTGGAGGTCAGTTAAAATGCACAAAACCCAGCACTCGAAACCCCCGCTTGTGGCTGGAGACCCCAGAAGAGAGACGCCCGTCAGGCCGTGTTTGGCATTGAACAGGGCGAGTGGGCTGCAGTTACCCAGTTGAGATGGTTTATGCTCCCCAGGGGCAAGGCTCCAAAGGGATTTAGGAGCCTAAAGATGGAGCTAGGTGGCTAGTGGGACTTTGGAAGCAGGGTTAGGTGAGGTGCCCGACTCCCACGAAATCCAGCTCTTGAAATCCCCCCTAGCCACCTGGCTTCCTCTTTAGGTGCCTGCCCACCTTCGACCATCTGGCCCCATCCTCTGTGCGGGGGTTGGCAGCTCTCCTCCCCCACCTGGTTTGCAAGGGGGGAACCCGCTTTCCTGCTTCCTCACCTCCTGGGGGTTTCTCAGTTTGGAATGAACTAGTCCAAAGGGGAGGGTGGGAGTCCTCTGCACCTGGCAGACAAAGGGCTAGCGGCACCGGCAGTGACCGGCTCACCCGGCTGAGCGGAACTGGCAGCGTCGTCTCCGGCGCAGAGGCGGGAGCCCGGGTCTGGCTTGTCCAGGCAGTTCCTGGCGCGGTGCTGGAGCTGGCCTCAGCAGCCGAGGGGTTTCCCCGATTGTGTGAATTACGCAAGGAGCCGGGCCTTGAACTGCCTAGTGCGCGGAGGGCTCAGTGCGCGGCCGCTTTCAGTGTTTGTTTAAATAAATAAACGTTAACGGCGGGCGGGGACCTTTGGGCGCGGGCGGGGACCTTTGGGCGCGGGCGGGGACCTTTGGGCGCAGGCAGTGCGCGGGCAGGTGGGGAGCTTTGGGCGCAGGCAGTGCGCGGGCAGGTGGGGAGCTTTGGGCGCAGGCAGTGCGCGGGCGGGTGGGGAGCTTTGGGCGCAGGCGGGCGCGGGCGGGTGCGGGCGGGCGGGGACCTTTGGGCGCGGGCGGGTGTGGGTGGGCAGGGAGCTTTGGCCACGGCGGGGTGCAGGTGGGCGCGGGCAGGCAGGGAGTTTTGGCGCAGGCGGGCGAGGAGCTCTGGCCACGGGGCGCGCAGGCGGGCGGCTGGTGGGGAGCTTTGGCCGCGGCGGGGCGCAGGCAGGCAGGGGGTTTGGGTGCAGGTGGGCAGGAGCTTTGCCTGCGGCGCGCGGGCGGATGGGGGTCTTTGGCTGCGGGGATCAGGTTAACTTAATTTCATAGTTCGTGTCAGTCAGGGTCACCACACAGAAACGTGTTTACTTTAAGGAAAAAGGCCCCTGGATTTGCCGTCTCCCCACCCAGCGGTGCCGTCCGGCTCCAGGGCCCTGGCTGTGGCTGCCCCGGCTGGTGTCCCAGTGGGGGGGCGTGTGGGCACGGCCGTGTCCCTGAGCTGCCTTGGCCCTGCCCTTGCGCCGCACCCTGGTGCCAGCCGGGCTTGATTCCCGTGGGAGCGGGCGGTGGGGGGGGCCCCAGGCCGTGTGCAGAGGGGCTCGTGCCAGTCGCTGTCAGGCTGGGGAGGGGGCGCCCATAGGGGTCCCCTCCCTTTGCTGCTGGTAGTGAGGGCAGAGGCTCGGTGCCCCCCTCGCCAGCCTGGCTCGCTCTGTCCCCAGGATCTCTCTGAACGGCATGAAGGTGTCGCGCCCCGACGTCCGCATCGGGAGGTACCGCATGATCAAACACGAGCGCGACAAACACAACGAGCCCAACCCACAGAGGTGAGACCCCTGGGCCCGGCCTGCCCCGAGCCCCACAGCCGCTCACCGCCTCCAGTGTCCCATGTGTTGCCTGGGCTCTGGGGCTTGGCACTACCTGGGGGTAGCTCCCCACCATCCCATCCAAGAGCCCTCCCTGGCCCATGAGGTCAATCAGACCCAGACCCCACCCCCTAGGCTGAGCTGCTGGAGCGGGGCCGGCTCCTCTGCCTCCAGATGGGCCCCTCAGCAGGTGGGGACAGCCGCTGAGTAAACCCTGGGGTGTGGTGCTGGGAGCCAGGACGCCTGGGTTCTCTTCCCTTCTCTGCCACGGACTCGTTGTGTGGCCTTGGAGAGGCACTCCCTGCCCCTTTCCATGTGCCTCAGTTTCCCCCTGCTCCCTTTGCGTGCCCGGTGCTCTCTGGCTGGGTGAGAGGGAAGCCCTGCTGTGCAGCATTGGGCTCCTCCCCCTGGGCTGGCACTGCCAGGCAGTGAGCACAGCCCCAAGGGGCACCCAGGGCTGTGCCTCGCTGGCCAGGGGAGAGCTCCGCCCTGCGCCCGCTCACGCCTCGCTGCGCCCCCGGCAGGTTCACCAAGATCCAGAACACCAAGGTGACGATGAAACGGGACGGCATCAGTTCCCTGCAGTACCAGCTGGTGGAGGTGGCACGCCGGCCCATGTACACGAACATCACGGTGGACATCGGCAAGCCGCCCCCACGCCCGGCCCGGGGCTAGCGCCTTCCCCCGGGAGCAGGAGGCTGGAGCCCAGGGCTGGCCGGGCCCTGGGCTGGCCGGATGCGGAGGAGCCTCGCCATGGCCCGGGGGTGTGGGTCAAACCAGGACGTGTTCGGCCCACTCTGCCTTCTGGACGTGGCTGCACTCCAGAATCCACGCTCCCAGCCCGGCGGTCAGCCCTGCCCCGCAGGCCGGGGCCAACGCAGCAGCCCCCCCCCTCCAAAACTGCCCCAGCCAGGGGCTTGGGGAGCTTCAGGCTCTGGCTAACGAGCCCCCCCCCCCTCCCCACTTTACGCGGAGATCCACGGACTGAACTCCTCCTGCCGCGTCCCCGGGGCAGGGCTGCTCTGCTCTGTGCTCCTGGGCTGGGCGTGTCCCCCCCCCACCCCATCGCCGCCCCGAGCGGCTCAGGCTGGGCCGCTGGCAGCAGGGGCTCCGTGGGCACTTGCAGGGCTCCCGCGGGGCAGTGTGGCTGGGAGTGGGGTCAGTGCCCTCCGCCTGGCCCCGGGAGGGTCCCTGCCACCTGCTCCCCCGCCTGCCCTGCCGGGTGGAGGCCTTTGCTCCCAGCACAGCCGCAGCCCCTCTCGCTGTCTTCCTCAGTGTGTCAGCTAGTGCTTAGAGCCCAGGCCAGGACACCTGGGTCCTAGTCTCAGCTCTGCCCCAGACGCAGACCTTGGGCAAGTGTCTGCCCCTCTTTGTGCCTCAGTTTCCCCCCGACCAGGGGCTCATGGGCTGGCCCCTCCCGCACACTGCGGCCGAGTGTGTGGATGTACTGTATCCCCGGGGGGCTTCAAAGGGACTAGTCCCGGCCCTGCCTGTGGGCCGCGCTGAGGGGTTCACGAATGGGGGGAGCCCTCGTCTGCCCTGCTCCCTCCCTGCAGCCCTACTGACCGAGGGAAGCCTGGGGAGGTGGGTCACAACACAACGGATACTGGTGCAAGGAAGGTTGGAGGCTCTGTGGATCTCCCCAGCTGTGAGCGGGGGCCCAGCGCGAGCCTGGCCCCAGCCCCTCGTTCGCTGTCCCCTGGTGCTTCCTGCCAGGCAGCCCTGCGCCTCCCCTGCCCGCTGACTCCAGCCGCGCCTGGTGCTGTACCCACTCCAGGGCCCTTTTACAACAGAACATTCCAGCCCAGCTCTTCTCTAGGGCCTCGGCAGGGGGCGGACACTAGCTCCAGAACTAGTTCACCTGGTGCCCTAGGAAGGGGAGGGCTCCTTGGTGGGGGTGGGCGCTGCCGGTCCTGGGGGGGCAGGGGCTGGTGGTGGGGCAGAGCCCTACGGGGTTCCTTCCCTCTCTCCGCCCCAGGGCCATTGCACCAGCGTGGGGCTCCATGTATAGTTTAACCCGTTCTCTTTCCCCCCCCCCCCCCAGACATGGCCCCCTCCCTCGCTGCCTGCCCTGCCTGGGCCCGAAGCGTGCTGGGTGTGAGAACACTGCCAGGGGGCAAAGAACCAACACCACCTCCACTGCCAGGGAGTGGGGGGGCACAGCGCCCTGCCAACCCCCCCTCCCCTGCACTGCTGCCCCCCCCCCAAGCCCTGCCACATACCACTGCTCTCCCCCGCCCCCCATTCTGAGCCCCAGAGTCATGGCCTGGGCCCAGCCCTATCCTGGAGCAATGAGAGAGAAGCAACTAGTGCCTGGGTGTGGTGACCGGGGAAGGCCCCCCTCAGCGGTGATGCTCCCTCTGGGGGGGAGGGAAGGCAGCCGGCCCAGGCCAGGGCCACCGCTGACTTTTGTACATTTGAATGTTTGACCTGTTTTGAGCGTATCCTGAATGCAGCCTTTGGTCCCAGCGACCAGACTTTTGTATTTAATAAAGTTGCAAAAATGCAGAGACTTGGGGATTCAGGGGCACAGGCCAGAGGCTTGGCCTGGGCCCTGGGGAGAGCCAGGCCTGGGGGTAGCGTCACGGTCGTGTCCCCCCCGGACCCTTGTTGGTTAAAGCCAGGGTGGTGAGGCCACCGGGGGCTGGGGAACCCAGCAACTTGCAAATCGGACTGGGGGGCAGGGCCATCTTCTGCCCCTGGGGTCTGTGAGCCAGCCAGGCCCCTTCCCCCCCCCCCAACTCCTCAGGCCCAGGGAGGGGGCAGGTCCCCGCAAGAAGCAGCCAGAGGGAGTCGTACCAGGAAGGCGCTTTATTGCCAGTGGCTCAGGGGAGCCCGGTTGAACCCCAGGTGGGGGCTGCCTGGCTCCCCAAGCCGGGACTGGGTTTCAGGGTCTTCCCAGCAAGGCGGTGGGGAGGTGGGGGACTCTGGGGTGCCCCCTCACTACCCTGCTGGTGTGGGCATCCCAGCCCCCACAGGGGCACTGCTCAGGGAGGGGCTGGGAGCCCACCCGGCAGGGTCTGCGCAGGGACGGGTGGGTTTGCTGCCACTCGGCTCCCAGCCACAAGGCCGGGGGTGGGGGGGGAGCGGGGTTTGGGACAACTCCAGAGGGAGCCTGGCCAGGGCAATTGGGGAAGATCTGTGGGGCCCATGGTCCAGAGGAGCCTAGGGGCACAGCTGGGAAGGGGTCAGTGGTGCAGCTGGGGGTGCCCTGAGAGCCAAGGGGGAGGGGTGTATGGGGCAGGTTCAGGGGGCTCTGTGATCCATGGGGGAGGGGTGTTTGTGGGGCTCTGCAGCCCAGCAGGGTTGGGGGGGGGCTCTGTGGCCCAGTGGGGGGCGAGGGTTTGCTCAGGAGTTGCCCCGGTCCAGCGGGCGGCAGTTCCGGAGCCGCTCACACTTGGCCACCCGGTTGCCCTCCCAGTAGCCGGCGTCCCAGCCGTGGTGGCAGCAGGTGCAGGGCTCCACCCAGATGGCCTTTCTGGCGGGGATGACGCGCATCCAGCTCCTGTCCGCGTAGCACTTGGGACCTGGGGGGCGGGATGGGCTGCGGTTAGCCTGGTACCGCCCGACCCCCCAGCTGTGCAGAGCCTGGTGCCCCCCTGGGCCCTGCCTAGCCCCACCCCACCCAGGGCCATTCCCCCAGGGCCTGGCCTCCCCTCTCATTCTCCGCCCCACAGCTGAGCCCCTCTCCCCCCCCCTTGCCCAGGGCCCCACAGCGACTGCACCCCTCACTGCCTCCAGGGACTGCTGTAAATGCCCCTGCCCCGGGGCCGTCCCAACCCTTGTGCTGTCGGCCTTCGCCCCAGCCCCGCCCCCCGCTCGTCGGCGAGCGATGCCGTCCGGGTCGCAGGTGCACTGCTCACGCTCCGAGGGCTGGGGGACAGCGGGCCGGGGGTCAGAGGTGAGCCGGCCCCAGGGGAGCATCCTCCCCACTCCCTTGCTGGGGTTACAGGGCTGCCCCCCGCATGCCCGGCTCCCAACACCCTCCGGGCCCCGCTCTGAAATCCGCCAGCCCTGTTCCCGGCTGGGCGTCCCAGCCGAGGGGGCACAAACCCACATGCGCTCTGGGACCCCTGGTCCTACCCGTGCCATTGCTCGAGCAGCAGCCATCAGGCACCTCTGTCCTTGCCCAGTGCAGCCCTCGGTGCCAGGCCCAGTGACGGGGGGCACCTGCCCGTGCAGGGGTGAGGGCCTAACCCGTGCAGTGACCCCGCAAGGGGAGGTGGGGCCCCAAGACAGGAAAGACCCCATGAGCCAGCCAGTTCCCCCGCCCTGGGGCTGAATGAGAAGCGCCTCCTCCAGGGGAGGTCTCTGCACCCCATTCTCCATGGCCCCCAGCCCCCCAGAGCCTGGGCTTTGGGAAGCCCCCGCTGGCAGCACCCCGGCTCGGCCGGCTCCTGCACACCCGTTGTCAGAGCCCGCCGGGCCCAGAACGGAGGTGGTGGCAGGAGCGGCTCTGACTCCCAGGCCAGGCCGTTTCGGACATGCCCCTTCGCCCATTTGGGGGGCAGAGGAGACGTGGCAGCAGGAGGGGCCGTGCCACAGGGGCACACTGAGGCTGGAGATGGGCACTGGCCATAGGAGCCTGGGGACGCCCGGGTGCCAACCCCTCCCCGGCTCTGGCTGGCCCACGGATCCCACCTGGCAGGAGCAGCCCAGCGGGGTCCTGCCCCCCTTGCTCTCAACAGGCCAGAGCAGGGTTGGGCCCTCGGCCAGGCCCCACCAGTGCCCCGGGGACGGGGACGGGACTGACTCATGTGTTGCCTGGGCTCTGGGGCTTGGCACTGCCTGGGGGTAGCTCCCCACCATCCCATCCAAGAGCCCTCCCTGGCCCATGAGGTCATTCAGACCCAGACCCCACCCCCTAGGCTGAGCTGCTGGGCGCTGTACCCCGTACCCCGCCCCCTGTACCCCTCCTGCGCCCCCTGCACCCTCTCCCAGTCCCGCCCCATACCCCTGCGCCCCCA
Source organism: Macrochelys suwanniensis (assembly GCA_033296515.1). Taxonomy (NCBI): domain Eukaryota; kingdom Metazoa; phylum Chordata; order Testudines; family Chelydridae; genus Macrochelys; species Macrochelys suwanniensis. Next base: position 1,887,986 of record CM065782.1, read on the forward strand.
ACCCCGCCCCCTGTACCCTCTCCCAGCCCCGCCCCCGTACCCCCTGCACCCCCAACCCCACCCCCTGCACCCTCTCCCAGCCTCGCCCCCGGACCCCCTCAACTCCCAACCCCGCCCCCTGCACCCTCTCCCAGCCCCGCCCCCGGACCCCCTGCACCCCCAACCCACCCCCTGCACCCTCTCCCAGCCTCGCCCCCGGACCCCCTCAACTCCCCAACCCCGCCCCCTGCACCCTCTCCCAGCCCCGCCCCCGGACCCCCTGCACCCCCAACCCCACCCCCTGCACCCTCTCCCAGCCCCGCCCCCGGACCCCCTCAACTCCCCAACCCCGCCCCCTGCACCCTCTCCCAGCCCGCCCCGGACCCCCTCAACTCCCCAACCCCGCCCCCTGCACCCTCTCCCAGCCCCGCCCCCGGACCCCCTCAACTCCCCAACCCCGCCCCTGCACCCTCTCCCAGCCCCGCCCCCGTACCCCCTGCACCCCAACCCCGCCCCCTGCACCCTCTCCCAGCCCCGCCCCCGGACCCCCTCAACTCCCCAACCCCGCCCCCTGCACCCTCTCCCAGCCCCGCCCCCGGACCCCCTCAACGCCCCAACCCCGCCCCCCTGCACCCTCTCCCAGCCCCGCCCCCGGACCCCCTCAACTCCCCAACCCCGCCCCCTGCACCCTCTCCCAGCCCCGCCCCCGGACCCCCTCAACTCCCCAACCCCGCCCCCTGCACCCTCTCCCAGCCCCGCCCCCGGACCCCCTCAACTCCCCAACCCCGCCCCCTGCACCCTCTCCCAGCCCCGCCCCCGGACCCCCTCAACGCCCCAACCCCGCCCCCTGCACCCTCTCCCAGCCCCGCCCCCCGGACCCCCTCAACTCCCCAACCCCGCCCCCTGCACCCTCTCCCAGCCCCGCCCCCGGACCCCCTCAACTCCCCAACCCCGCCCCCTGCACCCTCTCCCAGCCCCGCCCCCGGACCCCCTCAACTCCCCAACCCCGCCCCCTGCTCTCCCAGCCCGCCCCCGGACCCCCTCAACTCCCCAACCCCGCCCCCTGCACCCTCTCCCAGCCCCGCCCCCGGACCCCCTCAACGCCCCAACCCCGCCCCCTGCACCCTCTCCCAGCCCCGCCCCGGACCCCCTCAACTCCCCAACCCCGCCCCCTGCTCTCCCAGCCCCGCCCCCGGACCCCCTCAACTCCCCAACCCCGCCCCCTGCACCCTCTCCCAGCCCCGCCCCGGACCCCCTCAACTCCCCAACCCCGCCCCCTGCACCCTCTCCCAGCCCCGCCCCCGGACCCCCTCAACGCCCCAACCCCGCCCCCTGCACCCTCTCCCAGCCCCGCCCCCGGACCCCCTCAACTCCCCAACCCCGCCCCCTGCACCCTCTCCCAGCCCCGCCCCCGGACCCCCTCAACTCCCCAACCCCGCCCCCTGCACCCTCTCCCAGCCCCGCCCCCCCTCAACTCCCAGCCCCGCCCCCTGCACCCTCTCCCAGCCCCGCCCCCGGACCCCCTCAACGCCCCAACCCCGCCCCCTGCACCCTCTCCCAGCCCCGCCCCCGGACCCCCTCAACTCCCCAACCCCGCCCCCTGCACCCTCTCCCAGCCCCGCCCCCGTACCCCCTGCACCCCCAACCCCGCCCCCTGCACCCTCTCCCAGCCTCGCCCCCGGACCCCCTCAACTCCCCAACCCCGCCCCCTGCACCCTCTCCCAGCCCCGCCCCCGGACCCCCTCAACGCCCCAACCCCACCCCCTGCTCTCCCAGCCCCGCCCCCGGACCCCCTCAACTCTCCAACCCCACCCCCTGCACCCTCTCCCAGCCCCGCCCCCGGACCCCCTCAACGCCCCAACCCCGCCCCTGCACCCTCTCCCAGCCCCGCCCCCGGACCCCCTCAACGCCCCAACCCGCCCCCTGCACCCTCTCCCAGCCCCGCCCCCGGACCCCCTCAACTCTCCAATCCCACCCCCTGCTCTCCCAGCCCCGCCCCCGGACCCCCTCAACTCCCCAACCCCGCCCCCTGCACCCTCTCCAGCCCCGCCCCCGGACCCCCTCAACTCCCCAACCCCGCCCCCTGCACCCTCTCCCAGCCCCGCCCCCGGACCCCCTCAACGCCCCAACCCCGCCCCCTGCACCCTCTCCCAGCCCCGCCCCCGGACCCCCTCAACTCCCAACCCCGCCCCCTGCACCCTCTCCCAGCCCCGCCCCCGTACCCCCTGCACCCCCAACCCCGCCCCTGCACCCTCTCCCAGCCCCGCCCCCGGACCCCCTCAACTCTCCAATCCCACCCCCTGCTCTCCCAGCCCGCCCCCGGACCCCCTCAACTCTCCAACCCCACCCCCTGCACCCTCTCCCAGCCCCGCCCCCGGACCCCCTCAACGCCCCAACCCCGCCCCTGCACCCTCTCCCAGCCCCGCCCCCGGACCCCCTCAACGCCCCAACCCCGCCCCCTGCACCCTCTCCCAGCCCCGCCCCCGGACCCCCTCAACTCCCCAACCCGCCCCTGCACCCTCTCCCAGCCCCGCCCCCGGACCCCCTCAACTCCCCAACCCGCCCCCTGCACCCTCTCCCAGCCCCGCCCCCGGACCCCCTCAACTCCCCAACCCGCCCCCTGCACCCTCTCCCAGCCCCGCCCCCGGACCCCCTCAACTCCCCAACCCCGCCCCTGCACCCTCTCCCAGCCCCGCCCCCGGACCCCCTCAACTCCCCAACCCCGCCCCCTGCACCCTCTCCCAGCCCCGCCCCCGGACCCCCTCAACGCCCCAACCCCGCCCCCTGCACCCTCTCCCAGCCCCGCCCCCGGACCCCCTCAACTCCCCAACCCCGCCCCCTGCACCCTCTCCCAGCCCCGCCCCCGGACCCCCTCAACTCCCCAACCCCGCCCCCTGCACCCTCTCCCAAGCCCCGCCCCCGGACCCCCTCAACTCCCCAACCCCGCCCCTGCACCCTCTCCCAGCCCCGCCCCCGACCCCCTCAACGCCCCAACCCCGCCCCTGCACCCTCTCCCAGCCCCGCCCCCGGACCCCCTCAACTCCCCAACCCCGCCCCCTGCACCCTCTCCCAGCCCCGCCCCCGTACCCCCTGCCACCCCCAACCCCGCCCCCTGCACCCTCTCCCAGCCCCGCCCCGGACCCCCCTCAACTCTCCAACCCCACCCCCTGCTCTCCCAATCTCCCAGCCCCGCCCCGGACCCCCTCAACTCTCCAACCCCACCCCCTGCACCCTCTCCCAGCCCCGCCCCCGGACCCCCTCAACGCCCCAACCCCGCCCCCTGCACCCTCTCCCAGCCCCGCCCCCGGACCCCCTCAACGCCCCAACCCCGCCCCTGCACCCTCTCCCAGCCCCGCCCCCGGACCCCCTCAACTCCCCAACCCCGCCCCCTGCACCCTCTCCCAGCCCCGCCCCCGGACCCCCTCAACTCCCCAACCCCGCCCCCTGCACCCTCTCCCAGCCCCGCCCCCGTACCCCCTGCACCCCCAACCCCGCCCCCTGCACCCTCTCCCAGCCCCGCCCCCGGACCCCCTCAACTCCCCAACCCCGCCCCCTGCACCCTCTCCCAGCCCCGCCCCCGGACCCCCTCAACGCCCCAACCCCGCCCCCTGCACCCTCTCCCAGCCCCGCCCCGGACCCCCTCAACTCCCCAACCCCGCCCCCTGCACCCTCTCCCAGCCCCGCCCCCGGACCCCCTCAACTCCCCAACCCCGCCCCCTGCACCCTCTCCCAGCCCCGCCCCCGGACCCCCTCAACTCCCCAACCCCGCCCCCTGCTCTCCCAGCCCCGCCCCCGGACCCCCTCAACTCCCCAACCCCGCCCCTGCACCCTCTCCCAGCCCCGCCCCCGGACCCCCTCAACGCCCCAACCCGCCCCCTGCACCCTCTCCCAGCCCCGCCCCCGGACCCCCTCAACTCCCCAACCCCGCCCCCTGCTCTCCCAGCCCCGCCCCCGGACCCCCTCAACTCCCCAACCCCGCCCCCTGCACCCTCTCCCAGCCCCGCCCCCGGACCCCCTCAACTCCCCAACCCCGCCCCCTGCTCTCCCAGCCCCGCCCCCGGACCCCCTCAACTCCCCAACCCCGCCCCCTGCACCCTCTCCCAGCCCCGCCCCCGGACCCCCTCAACTCCCCAACCCCGCCCCCTGCTCTCCCAGCCCCGCCCCGGACCCCCTCAACTCCCCAACCCCGCCCCCTGCACCCTCTCCCAGCCCCGCCCCCGTACCCCCTGCACCCCAACCCCGCCCCCTGCACCCTCTCCCAGCCCCGCCCCCGGACCCCCTCAACGCCCCAACCCCGCCCCCTGCACCCTCTCCCAGCCCCGCCCCCGGACCCCCTCAACTCCCCAACCCCGCCCCCTGCACCCTCTCCCAGCCCCGCCCCCGTACCCCCTGCACCCCCAACCCCGCCCCCTGCACCCTCTCCCAGCCCCGCCCCCGGACCCCCTCAACTCCCCAACCCCGCCCCCTGCACCCTCTCCCAGCCCCGCCCCCCCTCAACTCCCCAGCCCCGCCCCCTGCACCCTCTCCCAGCCCCGCCCCCGGACCCCCTCAACGCCCCAACCCCGCCCCCTGCACCCTCTCCCAGCCCCGCCCCCGGACCCCCTCAACTCCCCAACCCCGCCCCCTGCACCCTCTCCCAGCCCCGCCCCCGTACCCCCTGCACCCCCAACCCCGCCCCCTGCACCCTCTCCCAGCCTCGCCCCCGGACCCCCTCAACTCCCCAACCCCGCCCCCTGCACCCTCTCCCAGCCCCGCCCCCGGACCCCCTCAACGCCCCAACCCCACCCCCTGCTCTCCCAGCCCCGCCCCCGGACCCCCTCAACTCTCCAACCCCACCCCCTGCACCCTCTCCCAGCCCCGCCCCCGGACCCCCTCAACGCCCCAACCCCGCCCCTGCACCCTCTCCCAGCCCCGCCCCCGGACCCCCTCAACGCCCCAACCCCGCCCCCTGCACCCTCTCCCAGCCCCGCCCCCCGGACCCCCTCAACGCCCCAACCCCGCCCCCTGCACCCTCTCCCAGCCCCGCCCCCGGACCCCCTCAACTCTCCAATCCCACCCCCTGCTCTCCCAGCCCCGCCCCCGGACCCCCTCAACTCCCAACCCCGCCCCCTGCACCCTCTCCCAGCCCCGCCCCCGGACCCCCTCAACTCCCCAACCCCGCCCCCTGCACCCTCTCCCAGCCCCGCCCCCGGACCCCCTCAACTCCCCAGCCCCGCCCCCTGCACCCTCTCCCAGCCCCGCCCCCCCTCAACTCCCCAGCCCCGCCCCCTGCACCCTCTCCCAGCCCCGCCCCCGGACCCCCTCAACTCCCCAACCCCGCCCCCTGCACCCTCTCCCAGCCCCGCCCCCCCTCAACGCCCCAACCCCGCCCCCTGCTCTCCCCTGCACGCGGCGGGGCGGGGGGGGCCCCACAGGCACCATTTGGTCGCTTCCCCTTTCAGGGGCCGAGCTGGCGGGAGGAGGCGGGGCGTCTCCATGGAGACGGGGAGTTTATCCTGGTAACGGGGGGGCGGGGCGAGGAGCGTCGGGCTGGAAGGGGCGGAGCCGCCCCCCTCCCGGGGCCGTGCGGGTTCGGTGGGACAGGGCCTCGGGGCGGGGGGGCCTGCCTGGGGCGGGGGATATGGGGGTAAATGGGGTGGGGGCAGCGGGTGTAGATGGGGAAGGGGTAGATGGCATGTGGGGAGAGATGGGGTGGGGGGCAGTGGGGGGGGGCAGATGGGGGGGGGGGGGGCAGAGGGGGCTGGTGGGCAGTGGGGGGCTTGTGGGAGGTGGGGGGGGGGAAGGGTGGGGGGGGGGTGGGGGGGGGGGGGGGGTGGTAGATGGAGTGTGGGGCAGACGGGGGAGCTGCAGGAGATGTAGGAGGCTGGGGCAGGGTGTGGGGATAGATGGGGTGGGGGGATGTAGGGGGCAGTGGGGGGGAAGATGGGGTGTGGGGAAGTGGGGGGCAGACGGGGTTGGGGCGGGCAGTGGTAGAGGGGGTTTGAGGTGGGGGGAAGGTGGGGTGTGGGGAAGTGGGGCGCAGACGGGGTTGGGGCGGGCGGTGGTAGAGGGGGTTTGAGGCGGGGGGAAGATGGGGTGTGGGGAAGTGGGGGGCAGACGGGGTTGGGGCGGGCGGTGGTAGAGGGGGTTTGAGGTGGGGGGAAGGTGGGGTGTGGGGAAGTGGGGCGCAGACGGGGTTGGGGCGGGCGGTGGTAGAGGGGGTTTGAGGCGGGGGGAAGATGGGGTGTGGGGAAGTGGGGGGCAGACGGGGTTGGGGCGGGCGGTGGTAGAGGGGGTTTGAGGCGGGGGGAAGATGGGGTGTGGGGAAGTGGGGGGCAGACGGGGTTGGGGCGGGCGGTGGTAGAGGGGGTTTGAGGTGGGGGGAAGGTGGGGTGTGGGGAAGTGGGGGGCAGACGGGGTTGGGGCGGGCGGTGGTAGAGGGGGTTTGAGGCGGGGGGAAGGTGGGGTGTGGGGCAGTGGGGGGGCAGACGGGGTTGGGGCGGGCGGTGGTAGAGGGGGTTTGAGGCGGGGGAAGGTGGGGTGTGGGGCAGTGGGGGGGCAGACGGGGTTGGGGCAGGCGGTGGTAGAGGGGGTTTGAGGCGGGGGGAAGGTGGGGTGTGGGGAAGTGGGGGGCAGACGGGGTA